>JAJONR010015409.1:0-21005 GCA_029582245.1 Solanum etuberosum
ATATATGCGCTCTCATTAGTTATTTGGGGCTGGGTATTTTTCTTTAATTGTATATGTATATATCTTGTAATTTATTCAACAAAGGTATCGTGAATTTGACCTATTTTTTACTTGACTTGGGGTTTACTTCTATCTTCCATAGTTCCACTAATAAGGTATTGGCAACTACAACACTATTTATAAATTTTTAATTAGACATTTCGAGTTTAAATTATGGAATAAAATCACGTTTGATAGAATATGTGTGATCTCAAAGTTAGATTAGTTAAGGCCAAAGCAGATATCAAACATGGATTGAAAAGACAAAAAAAAAAAAGGCAATTCCAACACTATCAATTTTATTTGAACACAAAACTTATCTAGTCTACCAATTATGAAAATTGACATTGAATTTATTATATCCTAATTCTTATTATTGAAAAATGAAAAGTATTACTTATATTATATTGAAATGAAAAATAGTAACAACAGCTAATAATGAGCTGTTGTTACTTTGTTTTAGTTCTTTTTTTTCTTGCATATGTCAACATTAATTAAACTCATAGACCAACTAATGATTTTCAGTTTTCACCCTTTGGCTCAACTTGGTAAATAAAAAATTACAAAATTGAACCAAGATGTTTCTCTCATTCTCTCTTTTTCTTTATCCATTTGATACTGGAAATTCACTAATTAATTATAATTTGTATTAGATAAATTAGTTAAAGACTCGAAAATATTTTTTATCAAGAGATTTTCATTTTCAAGAAGGTGACATAATTTATGTGATATATTAAATTATTCTACTCTTTTTGTTCATTTTTACCTGTTACATTTCGATTTTCTGAGAATTAACTTAACTAATTTTCAAAGTTAAAATCAAATTAAATTACATTATATTTTCAATAAAAAACTGTACGGAAAATACTACAAGCTGCAATCTTTTTTATATTAATATGATAAAAAGAAATATACATCTTAAATATTGATCAAACTTCATACCCGTTTGATTCTTAAAAAATAAAACACGACAAATAAAAGTAAACTTAAAATTCTACATTGGATGCTGAGGTAGTCACTTACATAGACCAAAAGAGTCATCGTGCATTAACTCTATGGACATCATGAATTCAGTTCTACATGACTAATTAATGCTTACAGTTAAGACTTAAGCATTAAATGTTGGATCTCTAAGACAACAATATACTCAGATTTATTTTTATTTGTCACTTTTTTTCGAAAGTTAAATTGTATGGATTTTAATTAATATTTTAAGATATAGTATCATTTTCATTATATTTGTATAGAAAAGATTGTAACTTATAGTATCTCTCATATACTTTTCGACAAATTAATTTAACTTTAAAGATTAATCAAATTAAATCTAGCGAGTGAACAGAGGGAGTATATAATAAAATAAAGTTTCGTCCTCAATTTTCTGTTTCCACGTGTTGTGGAATGAAAAAATTTTCACACTAACTTTGGTCAAACTTTTACATGTAACGTTAATTTTAGTTTAATGATATGATATCATGGCTACCTAAAATTTATGCCTTTCTTTACTACTCGCATATCCCATTTACTAGGAAATCAAAAGTTGTGTTATTAATTTATTTTATCTGATTTTGATTAGATATTAAATTTTAATTAAACACATTATTTAATTTTATAAAAAAATTGCGGAAAAAAAGAAACAAATATATTTTTTGAAATGAAGTAAAATAAAATTTTAAAAAAAAGTATTAAATTATAGAACCATTTAGTATTTATTAGTGTCATAAGTGCAATGATAATGAGACATGAAACTTTAGGACTGCCCTTTGACTTATTAAGTCAACTGGTAAACAGTCTGCTGATTTGGTTGATTTTTTTCTTTTTTACTTTTTCACTAAAATATGGAGTACTGTGTAATTTCTGACAATTATAAAATTTGGTACCAAATATAGAGGCTAAATTTCACATGTGCATGTCCTTATTTACATTCATCATATTTGGTAAATTTCATTTACAATTTTGAATTTTTTTAATATGTTCTTAAGGCGCCTGTTACATATATAAATTAACTATTTAAAATATATCAGCTTCTTTAACTATACCCAATGAAATTCCACTGAGTAGGATGGATAAAGTTTACGCAAACCTTACCCAACCTCAAACAGGTAGAAAGATGGTTTGGCATCAAACCCAAGTTTTTACATAATTGTTTAATATATAAATTTAATTTTCAATATTTTATATCAAATTTGGTTGGGGGGTCATAGCAATCATTATTGTGACTGTTTTGTCAAATTTCCACTTTTCAAAGATAACATTACTGTGATTGATCACAAAAAAAGGAAAAAAGGCAATAAGGCAGAACTAGTCTAATTTGACAAACACACTTAAATTGGAAAACATTCAACAAGGACTAATAAATTCAAATTATTTTCCACCAAGGCTGCCAAATAATTAAGCAATAACTAAAAGAGGTTTATAAGTATAATAAAGATTAATGATGCTATTATACAATACTGGTCTATGCACAAATCAACCAGTGCCAAAGCTGTGTAGTTCAAATTTTCCTCAATGAAAAGTTCCAGTTATCTAGAATTAAAGATAATAATCATACAAACAAATATCAGATGAATCTATCTCATTAAACATCACAAAGAATGGAAAACTATCATTACCAGAGAGAGAAGATGGGAGACTCTTCTTTCTGAACCAGGCATTTCTCCTTCATCCCTTGCCTTGCTCGTGTGCTCGGTCACTCTCCGTTCTTAAGTCAAAAACCAAGTAAATCTGCCGGGAAGTAGATTGTATTATCCTTGTGAATATGGTAGGCTTCGAGATTTCAGTAAGGATAAGCAAGTAATCGTCGACTGGGTGCTGGAGGGGCTAATCCAGGGATGTCCCGGATGTCTTTGTTATGTGGGTTTACAATCTGCAAATTCAAAAGTTAAAGTAGCTTTAGCCTCAACATATGTTATTGCACCAAAAGTACCAATGATTACATAGGCCATAGCATCAAAAGGGGCAAAACATGATCAAACCTTATGAAGAAGTGAACAGTGGGTTCCATCAAATGGTACATCTCCAATTCTGAAGTCTCTATAAACTGACGCCTTTTATTTCTATCATTATCATTGCTGCTAGTATGCTACCAACTGGGACTAAAGTTGAAAGTCGTATCTCTAATAAAGACCCTTCGGGAACACACTACTAACAAACAAATGATAATGCTGCATTCATGACAAAATAATGGAAATGCAAGTTGCTTACATAAAACTATCCATCGGAATTTCCATAATTATCATATATCTCCTATTCAAAGATCAGCTACCCACCTTTAGCTGCACTTTCCCATGTGCTACTGTGACTTTTATATACAGTACTTCATAATTGGACTAGCTAGTGAACATTCATAAAATACAGCACTAACATTGGATGTATAAGAAAAGCATTTGTTAGGATAACTAGCAATAGCACTTTTTTTGGGAAAACTAGAAGTTTAATTATGCTATGCTAGACACTTCATATGCTATAGTTGATGCGCTGAAGTACCTCTAATGATAGTTTGAAGTAGGCCATTAGGCTCTCTTATAGCTTTATAGTTAAAAGGTATAAGAAATTGTACCATGAAATGCTAGATGGGCACAGAGACCAATAGAGCAACAAATGTAATTTACAGGTATTGTACTAACATTGTCAAGTACAAGACCACTACAGTGTAGCAAATTGGGTGAATTTGTAGGTGGCAAACTAAGTACCATTGATAAAATCCAACATGATGCTTGGATATAGTTTACTATGCAAAAAATAATATTTGATAAATAATACTAATGTGAGGACTGAGGAATGTTAAAGGGCATGAAAAACAAATGCATTTGGTAACACTACACAAGAAGGGGAAAGACATCTGACCTTCACAATAATGATTGCTATGACCCCAATCACAATCAGAAAGAGCAAGGCCATAATACAACGATCAGTTGCAACCTAAAGAACGGTCTTATTTAGAGTCACAAGATGACATAAAAAGAAAAGGTAATGACAGAGGGATTGTACAATTTAGAAATTGACCTGCCTACCGAGTTCCTTGACCAATTGTGTAGCCTTCTTTATTGAAAAATGGATTGAGTCTAGCTCATTGACTATCCGGCTCATTTGTTCAGTCTGGGAAAGCAGGCAAATATAAGACATAGGGCAAAGCAAGGGCAACAACTGAATATAAAATCACGGTCTTGCATCTGAAACATGTCAGTTTTCTCCAAATAATATACCTGAGCCTTCAGTGCTGCAGCAGTCTCGGTTCCAACATTTACAGTTTCATGAACCACCTGTGGAGAAAAGAGCATGTAAAAGCCATTCTACAGAACAATGAAGCAAGTAAAAAACCCTAGTTCACAGGAGACACTTCTCAAATGGCATCATATGCCCTGCTTTAACTAGCTCCTAATAGGCTAATACCAATGGGCATTATGCACGAAAGGAACCGTCGCTATTCAATCTACTGTCTAAGATACCATAAAACTTCATTGCTTATTTAGTGGTTTCAAATCCTATTGACGAAATATTGAGGCTTTGTTTCGGAACCTCAATAACAACATTTTACTTATAACAACAAAATCCATCACTATAACAGCATATTCTTAGTAAAATTATCCCTCTATAACAGTCTTACTCAATTAGTAATTGATCTTAATTTGCAATTTCCCACTTTTGTTGCCAGATATTTATTTTCGCACTACTAATTTTTTCTCTATTATGTTCAGCATTCACTACTGTATCTTCTTTGCCATACTTGATTTTATTATTATACTTTGCTTGAGCCGAAGGTCTATCAGAAACAGTCTCTCTACCTTCACAAGGTAAGGGAGTAAGGTTACGCACACCTCCCCAAACCCAACTTGTGGTATTACACTCGTTTGATCCAGATTTCATTTACTACTTTTGCTATAATTGATACTGATTCAATATTATAGTTAATCTTAGCTTGGGAATCCATTAGTCCAAAACATTCACAGAAAAAGCAAATGATGGCATTCCATGAAGTATGATATTGCAATGAGTAAAAAATGATGTTAGAGGTGATGCCCTTTTTCGGTATCAAACCAAATCTCAGCTAAGTTCCACATGAAGTTCCCAATTAAGTGATATGAATCTAGACTGTCCTATTTTTTTACCAACTTTAATCCCAAAAGGGATTTGTACTTTACCAAATACAGAACAAGCCAGGTCCGACTCAATCGTGATTAGAACTCCCAAGACACTATCAAATATCTCCCAAGAAACAACAATCTCCAAAACTGAAAAATGGAAATAAAATGAAAAGAAACAAAATGTTTCTCATCTAAAAGGTACTGACACATTTTAAGCAAGGACCATAACAGTGCTTCATTTCTTTATCGTAGATGTTTCATTTCTTCATCGTATAATTTGTTAGTCTGGAAATGGTGGGAAGGGCAACTAAAATCATCATGAACCAACTGGTAATACAGTTTGAGATTCATCTTAGCAATACAAAAAATCAAATTAATGATATACCAACCTTTTTTGACCTCTCAATGGCTTCATCAGTCTCATCCATCATCCTATTTCCTTGATCCATCAGCTGTTGATTGCTCATATCTGCAATGTTATATCAGCACTCAGAAAGTTATCTAGGAATAATTGCTTTGAAAATTATTTTAAAACATATGTATAAGGAAAAATCAAAAATCAATGAGGTCAAAGTTCCATTGCAAGTTGTCAAAAAATGTGGTGTATGTATATGTGCATATGTATGGAAGAAAAAAACTAGTCATTCATATATCAGATTGCATCGCGACAACATACACGACAACCTAGTCTCTACTTTCAGATTTGTCTTAAATAGTTCCGAACATCTGAACCAGACAAAAGAATGTCACTCTGAATCACACCCCTCTTGACCATACTTTTCATTTCATTAGCTTTGGCATTTAATTGTGCTTCCCATACAAATATCACGTATATAGAGGATGCCTCTTTGATTAAATTAGAGTCTTCCGATCACCACTATGCAATTTGATTTGCGGCAATTCAAAAAGTGAAAGTTAAATCGTACATTTTGTTTAATGGTGAGGAAGATGAGGCGTCAATAACTTTCATTTTGAATATTAGTAAGTGATCAGAGTTGTCTAGTGTAACTTTAATTTTGACATTAATCATAAGCCCAAATAATGAACATGGAAGAATTTTGTTTCTAATAGTTTGAGTTATGAGACATTTTCAGCAATTGTAGAAAGACGCTTATTATAATTTGGAATTATGCAAAGTAACCTTCTAAATTGTGTATCAATCTCAACCAGACCCTGCCAGGAAGAACTGGTATTCTTTCAACGACAGCTTCCACTACCCCACTCAACCCACAAATAACAGAAAAGAAACTTCAAAACCAGCTCTTCAGCTGAGAAACAAGTGAGAACAATTAAAAAAGATAGGACTACTAATCATCAGATGAGAGCCAAGAAGAAATACATCGTATATCAGTCCAAAAGAAAGCATTATATATGTCAAAACTCAAAATGCAGCACAAAAGAAGAGAATGATAAGAGACAAATGAAGGATGAATAAAATTAAAATGCAAAAGTGAAAGATCTGCTTACTTGAAGCTAGCAAGCCATTCTCTTCAGCAAACCCTTCACCGGGACCCTCAAAAAGATCTACTCGCTTGTTCTCAATATTGCTTGCGTATCTAGAGAATCACATACATAAGAATTAAGTCTACAATACAGAGCAATAAGAGAGACAATATACAACAAAACCAAAAAGTTGGGGTTTTCTTGTTCGTCTGAATACAAACATAAGTTCTAGTTCACTTTATCAATAAAGAAAAACATAAGTTCTAGTTCACTTTATCAATAAAGAAAAACATAAGTTCTACTTCTGTATGTTCAAAGGAAAAACAGTCTTAGTGTGTGTCTGATATGGAGGAAAACATTTTAATTCCAATAAAAGTTTCATAAAAATGAGAAAAATGGCTTCCCTAGTGAAAGTAGGGAAAACAAGTTCCATGTGTGACATTTCAGGTTCATTGTCTCCTCCCCACCCCATCCCACTCTCATAGTGTTTTGCTAGATTACATATAAATGCTTGCGGAATAGTATCTTTTGCTTACTTACCTAACACTAGAAAATAAGTAAGAAATTCACTTGTTTTCCAAGAAAATATTTTCTAGGAAAACTGTTTTCCATGGAAAGCATTTTCTTTCTTACAAACACACCCTTAATCTTTATTCTTTAACCCGACTTGAGTATACTTAGCAGTAAAAACTATAATCTTAGACCTCTATGTTTATTTCCAGCCTCTAGGCCCTCACCAAATTCACCTACCTAGAAAACTGAAGACTAACTATTAACATGAATAATCCAAGTCTTGAAACAGAATTTATTGTCAATTTCTTCAACTAGTATCACAATCTAAGGAGTATATTTGAGTTTGAATAACTCATAAATAAGCTGGAAACCTTGTACGATGTCCAAGTCAGGAACCTCATGTGAATATACAAGTGACATGCTATGTTCTTATCAGTTGTTAAATTTAATGATTCTAACTCTGCTGCATACTCCTAGGTTCATTTGTGGGCATCAAGTCTTGAGGGAAGAAAAATCATTTTTGTAGCCTTGCAGGCACATCCAGGGATATACTTTTTAAAGTGTTGCATCCACTTTCACCAACATTACAGTCTAACATCCAATCAAGCTGTCCTGGACGTAAGGGACTGCGATAAGACTTTTAGGGGAAGTAGAAGGGACCTTTCAATTTCCACAAGGCAAAGCTAACAATATAAAATTTGAAAGGCAGTTCCATGGTGGGAAAGAGAAGACTCGCAATATTGTAATTTGTAAAGGTGCTAACAAACAACTCACTCTGGAACAAAAGAAGCATAATCCTTCTGTGCCAAGATATTTGAAGAAAGCATATATTTTGATTGATGAATCATTAAAAAAAAGTAAACCAAATCCAAAAACCAACTGACTAATAAAATGAAGTAGAAAATGTGTAAAGCTAACCAAGAAAACTTACTGTTTTTTCAGAGCAACATAAGAGTTCAACTCTTTGATCTGCAAAGGAAGACGAGAAAAGAAAAGATCAGTTCAGAAAAAAGTAGATCCATTCAATGTGGCATCAACAAAATAGAAAAGCTTCCCAATGAACCTGACCATTGATTGTTTTTTCTCACTCAGCATTTTGGTGGTATCTGCATCACTTTTATATTCCAAAACCTTTACTTCTCTGTCAAACTCCTTGATAAGCCTGTCAAAGTAATTAGTCATCATTGCATGTCCAATTAATTTTCTGTCAGTGCATGGTTGTATATCAATATAGTTCAATTACCAGAATTTCAAGGAAAAATAAAGGGAGACATCAACTAACGGTTCTCCAAATCACTCTTGCATGCTTGTCATAATCCAAATTGACTACAAGGATTCCAATTACACACTAGAAACACTTCAACGCTTTTTTCATTCCATTTGGATCTCAAAACTTTGATAGGGAAAAAACAAGACAAAAGAGAAAGGACAGCCCGGTACACAAATCATCCCATGTTAGTAGGGTACGGGGAAGGGACGCACCCCAAGGGTATGATGTAAACAGCCTACCCTAATGCAAGCATTAGTGGTTGCTTCTACGGCTCGAACCCGTGATCTATAGGTCTCACGGAGACACTTTATCGTTGCTCCAAGGATCCCGTTCATAATTAAAAAAATAACAAGACAATGGAAAGTAAATCAAATCCAACAATTTTATGTTTCTTCATTGGATGTCTCAAGAACATAACGCTAACCAATGGTGGCATCAAACAGAAGGAAAGCCCAGTGCATTAAGCATCTCGCGTTCATGCAGGATTTGGAAGGGCCGCACCCCTAAGGATGTGATGTAGGCAATCTACCTTGATGCAAGCACCAATGACTGATTCCACGATTCGAACCCGTGACCTATAGGTCACACAAAGACAACTTTAATGTTTCTCCAAGGCTCCCCTTCAAACAGGAATAACAAGGAAATTGAGGATCACTGTTCTTGTTGCGGAGAGATCGAAAAGTGATTATGGTTGCCAATCAATATTCTTTGTTAAGTTCATCTCTCTCAGAAGCTCAAAGCTTAATTAGCTACATTGTGGAGATGAAAACGGTAAATGAGAAAACCTAGATAGACAAATTTTCTGTTTCGGATTCGTTGATGAGAGACAGCTTTTTTCTGTTTGTTTTCTCACATATCTTTTGTGGATTGTTTCCTATAAACAATAATGTTTTCTTCACCCGTTTCCTCAAATTTTCCCTGACTAATTTATTTTTGTCTTTCTTTATATATAATGGTAGCGTCTAGGACAACTTGTGCGCAACTTGACTGTTGTCACTTCCACCAATACAGGTATCAGATAACTTTTTCACTAAGGTTTAGGCAAATGAGAAGAAATCACCTAGTGTTTTTATCTCTCGTGGGACTTGAACCTGAGACAGTTCGTTAACATGAAACAACTTCATATTGATCTCACTAATCAGAATTCTGAAAATATCAGAATTTGCAAAAACTATGATGCAAAAGTTAGATTCTTTTCCATTTTTATCCAAGAGATTACAAGGAGATCTTCCTACATCAGCTAAAACCCTCATGGCTCTTTAAACTTTTGCAAAGGTGGGAGCTCCGGGGAGGAGGGGTAAAAAAGAAAAAGTGGCATACGGTATTAAACTACATAACTTTGCCATTTACTGGAACATGACAATTCCTGACAGGTATTTTTTGTTTCTTTTAAGTTCAAAATATGTATCATTTGGACACAATTCGAACTGCAATCAACTCCACCTGCTTGAGCTTCACATTTTATATGAGCATACATTGCCCATTCAGTGCCAACTCAAATAAAGGATGGTTCCGGAGGTTGACCAGACAGAGTAAAACTAGTCAACTAATGGGAAAAAATCACAATATTGAAGTGAAATGGATATGGAGGACTCATACAGCCAATCCCAGCAAGTAAGCACCTTTATTGACAATTTCTTTTTTCTAAAATCCTATTCATGAAAGCAAAAAGATCATTTTTTTCTTCTACATCCAAACAAAGTTCACCATCTTCTATACTTGCAGTAAATGCAAATGCAGATTGCTTAAATTAAACACATTGATAAGTCACCAAAAGGGATCTGCAATGAATACCTCTTACATTCTCGCATCTTTCCTGTTAGCTCCTCCAACTGCCTGCTCTGCCTATTCGAATCCTTAATCTTCTCCAATTTCTGAAACCCATTTCTAAAAACACAATACAAATACCCAAACAAACAAAAAAATCAACATCAATAAACACTTGCGAAACATTTTTTTTTATATAGAAATATGAGACACACAACAAAAATTGCTTACGAAAGAGCTCGAAAAATATCCGAAATCTGTCCTTCGATTTCCCCAAGCTCCTCGCTAAGGCCAGACAACGAAGCCATTCCTCAATGTAATTGTCAACAAAATCACAATAAACACAACCAATGCCGATCCTCAAAACATCGCAAAAACAACCGAATTGATAATCAGATCGGAAAATTTCACGAATTTGAAATTTTCCGCTGTTCCAAATTCGATTATCACACAATGCAGATTCAAATCGGATAAAAAAATTTGAAAAAAGATCGGATCTGATTACGGATCTGATGAAATTTGAGATTATAGGGTTTGAAAATTTTTGATTTTTTGATTATTACATAGAAGAAATGAGAAGGCCACCATGAATGAGCTGTTCTCGTGAATTTGCAGGCATTTTTTTTCAATATTTTTATATTTTTATATTTTTCGGCGAATATTTTTGAGAATTTAAAAGCTTGAGCGTTTTGGAGGGGTTTTTGAAGAAGGTTTTAAAAAAGAAAAAAGGAAAATAGGAATGGTAATTATTAATTAGTGTAATTAATTAATTAATCCACTAATTTATAGCAATAGTAATGTTAACCGATGTTTTAGGAAGTTCAATTTGGGGGTTGTCTGAAAATGATTGGTGGGGTCCACCATGCGTTTACTTCGTTTCGGATTTTCAGGTAGTTGTGTAATTAAGTTAAATTATCCCACCACCGAAGAATGTGATGCAGTGGATGAAGTTGTTTTTATTTTAAAGTGGTATCAGGTTCAAGCCTTACGGAAAAATTATATCGTAAAGTGGTATCAGGTTCAAGCCTTATAGAAAAATTATTGATAGGGAGCGCTTCCTTCCGAATGGAATCCTACATGGTGCGAAACTAGCTATGATTGGGCTTCAATATGAACATCGAATATTAGATGGGAAATTAAAAAAAGAAGAAGCTCTAAACGGTACGAATCCAGATATAATCGAACTTCAATATAAACATCAAGCATCGGTGGAAAACTAAAAAAACAAAATTAACTGACGTATATCTGATTGCTTAAATTTAAGATAGCCGATAAGTATATGGTATTTATATCACTGTAGATAAGTGTTGGTGTAATATAAATCACCAACAATAAGTAATGTGTAATTTTTATATACTAAAAATAATTATTAATCTGATCGATTATTTGTGTAAAGGTCTACGATTATGATCGGAATATAAAAGGAAAAATGTTGTAGAATAACAAACATTTAGCTTATATTATGTGCTATATTTACATATTGAAAAAGAAAAGTACTATAGTTATAGTTTTAAAAAATTGTAATTTGCGATTACAGTTTTCCCAATCCTTGCTATTCGTCTGATTCTTATAAATTCAAAATTTGTATAATTCGGTTTCTGATTGTATAAATCCAGAATTTTGTATGTGTTTACCCTAGCTATTTGTATACGATTTATGAAAAAATCATAATAAATTAACTTGTTTGTATATTGGCAGGCGAAATATATAAATTGAGTTCTGGAAAATTACTAAATGAATAAATGTAGAATTTGTATATACTTACCATATTTGTATATTCACAAGCGAAATATACAAACAGACAGAAATATACAAACCACAACCTCCATAGACCATAGCAAATTGAACTATAGCTATAATCTATAAAGCGCATTTATCGAAAATATAGCTATAAAACATTATTATATGTATTATGTTTGCTATTTTTGAATTTTTCTCAATATAAAATACTTTGTCATGGGCCAGTTGTAATTTAATATTATCGACATGGGGACATCAGTCTATTTCGAATAGTATATATTACATTTTCTTTTCCAAGTGAACGTAGCGTTTTGGTTGGGGTTTTTGTCTTTATCATACAATTTTCAAATGACTTTAATTTCATCATTTGGTATAGAAGTCAATATAAAAGGAAGACTTGTTTGATGCACGAAAAAATAAATCTTTCAGTTTCGATTACTTCACATCTTCATGTTAATTGGTATTTATAAAATATATATGACAATGAAATAATAATGCACGATTAAGTACGTATAAAAAAAAAAACTATGCAAATGATAGTTGAAGTAACATATTCATATTTATTTGTGTTCCTATACCTTATTCAATAAAGGTAAGATTGGATGCTTCCCTACTAAACATATACTTATGCATAAATATTCAATTACTATTAATAAGCTGTTTTTAAAATTGTGGCTTATGAATAAAATTAGATTACCAACTAAACATACTTATCTATAAACAAATAATCTTAAAATTGCTCTTATTTGTCTAATCTAAGTCGAGCTGATTATGTATAAACAAATAATCTTAAAATTGCTCTTATGTCACTGTAAGACGCACATATATGTGCCTTCTAAGACTCATGTTAATATGCGCCTCACAAGACGCATGTCAGCGTACGTCTTACAACATATATCAGTGTGCGCCTTCCAATCAATGATTTATCAGTATTCATCCTTCCATTCAAATGTGGCCATTTTGATTTGATCCACAATTTTGTTGCCTTTTTAAAAATTTTGCTCAATTTTTTTGTCCTTTTGAATCCCGACTCATAAATTAATTGTTAAAAATCTTCCACTATAATGAATAAATAAATAAGGGTATTGATAGTGAAAAAAACATAAAGTAGTGGGACTTAAGTTTACGAAAATATATTTCAGTTCTGGTCCTTCCTGAATTTTGAAATCTGCATTAAACCCATTCCTAAAACCCGAGAACTGTTCGTGCAGAATCTGCAAAGAGAAGCAAAAAATTGATCTTGCCGGAGAAGAAAGAAGACATTCACATTAATTCGATTAGTAAATATGCAGAAAGGCTTCACCCTCCTTCAGACAATTGCAATTTCAGGTGTATTTTCTGCTGTTTCTGGCTGGTAATTAATCACCTCTATACGTATCTTTCTCTATGTTAAAGAACGTTTTTTTCAGCTCAATTTCTGTTGATAAACGGTTTAATTTCATTAAGAAGTAAATCTGAAAAATGGGTTTTGTTTGGATCGACGAATTTGTTATTGTTTATAGGTATGGGTTCATGTTTGGGAGAGAATCTGCTCGGAAGGAGCTTGGAGGTTTGATTGAAGATCTTCGAAATTCAAATTCTGACTCCAGTTCACCTCCCCTTTCTCACTCTCAAGAGTAGCAGGTATTCCCTCCCTCCCAATTTATGTGACACCGACAAATTTTAAGAAGGAAAAAAGAAATTTTGAAATATGTGGTCTAAAACATTCCTTGACCATTTGTGTGATAAGTCATTTCATTAAGGTAAAAAAATGGGATTTTTATAGTTAGATTGTTTCTAATTATAGAAAGGTGACATGTTTTGGGACGGAGGGAGTATATGTTACATACTTCTTCTTTATCCGAAAAGGAGGGGTTTATATTAAGATGGTCAATGCTAAGAATGTTAACTTCGGGTTAGTAACTAGTGCCAAACAAATTGGTGTAGATGTGATATGACTTTAGGCTTACATAGATGTATTATGTTAATTGGATTTGCCTGCAATATGCGAGAAGCCTTAGCTGCTCAATGATGAATCTTAGGAAAAGGTTAAGATATGAATGCCGTTATTTCATTTACCATCAGTTGCAGTATGTGAACTTGTGACAAATAGACATGATTCTACTTTGGTGTGTGCTTCTGTCAAAACATTGTCATTACTAGTTTACGATGCATGTACCGGCTACAGACAAACTGTTGTTATCATTTTGTTAACTTGAGATGAATAGTTCATAACAAATTAGTATAGATGTAATGTAACTCTAGGCTTGCTTAGATGTATTTGTTTATTGGATTTGACTGCAATGTGCTAGAAGCCTTAGCTGCTCAGGTGATGAATCTTGGAAAAATGGTTATGATATGAATACGATTAGTTACTTTACTATCAGTAGTAGTATATCGACTTGTGATGGATAGACATGATTCTACTTTGGTCTGTGCTTCTGTCACAACATGGTCATTACTAGTTTACGATGCTTGTATCGGCTATGGCAAAACTGTTGTTACAATTTTGTTAAGTTAAAGATAACATTGTGATTTAGGGGTGTCTGTATTGATGGATGATACTAAGAGAACATTGCCCATTTTGGTTGTTTATGTGTTGGAAATTTTATAGGTTAAGAGATTTTGTAACTTACCTTATTAAAAAAGGTAAGAAATTTTATAAATTTAGGAAGATTGTGAGTGTTTTTTTAAACAAATGCAAGTAAACTTTATTCTTTTTCTTATTGAATTTAGAGCATCTTTCGATTTAATTAGTTTATACAAATTCTTTAAGGATTTGCGAGAGGGGCAATCTTTTTTTTAGTTTTATTTTCTTGTCTTAGGTTTATTAGCTCTATTTATGACCAGGACTTTGACATATGGCATGGTCTACTGGTCTGCACTCTTACAGAAGTTCACTCAACATGTATTATTTTCATTTTAGCTGGAATAGCTAAGACATTCATTAAGGAAAAGGAAAGATATTGATTGTTCTATCTTTGGTTTCCGAGGTGAATAAATTATTTAGTGGGTTATCACCCAGAAAAGTTGGAAAAAGTGTGTTTTTTCCAGAGATTTTGGTGGAAGAGTGTGAGGGGAAAATGGAATAATTGCAGTACAAGAATACTGGGGCATACTAGCTGCTATGATTTTCTTTGCCTTTCTTTTATAACCAAGAAATCTATGAGGGCCAACATGGTGATTTTGTTTGACCCTCTACTCTTCTCCACTTAAAATTCCAGTCTTCTATTTGCAGCAGGGTTTGAACTCGTGCTTTGACCACTAGATCAAAGGCTTGAGGGCGACTTTCTTTGCCTTCCTTTATACTGAGGATACCCTGTCCTCTTGTAATCAGGTTCAACTATAATTCAAATAGGGATGAAAACTGAAAGCTTTCAGAGTTCATGAATACTTGAATCACATGTCATTATTGCCTTTGCGTAGTCTTTACTTTGATCCCAATTAGTTGATAGTTGATACTTTAACAAAATGAACCAGCCACGATTCTCAATTTTTTTAATCCTCAAAAATGAACCAGCTACGTCTTCTTAATAGACAAAGCAATTTCGAACACATTTCTTCACCAGAAATAATCTAGCTAATTTTCGTAAAAGCAATCCTTTTTTAATCTTTATCTTCAAATTTGCTGGTGCTAAGGAAAAGTAAGGTGATGCAACTTTGGACAACAGTAGAGAATGATCCCTCATTTCTTGTTGAAGCTGAGATAACTGAAGGTACATAGACGTTGGCAGGAAGCTCTTTGAGATCGTGACGACAATTCAGATTTCATGTTTTTCTTGTTCTTCTGCTGGAAAAGTTACTTCCTTGTTCATGATAACTAAATCACCTTTACAATTGAGACAGAAGTCTGTATAACGATGTTCTTCATTGAGAAGGTAGTATAATTGTGTTGGATATTGAATGTTAATTCTTGATTACTGGCTTATTTTGCCCATTCCATGCAACTATTCAAATTCTGCAGTAGAAACTCTATCTGGGAAGTTTTATGTTAGTAGTATTTTGGTCACTATTCTAGTTCTATAAATCTTTTTGAATGGGTTATGTTTTTTTTATTTTGTGCTGAGGTTGGGAGGGAGGAGGAGCTCTTGTAAATCTAGTTTGATTAAAAAGGTGAAGACTCTGATAACTGGTTTTTGACATGTACTGGGTCTTTCCATCGTAGATTCATCCCGATTTTTATTTGCCTTTCATGGGACGTTGACATTGTTAGCTTGTTCCTCTTGTAAGGGTGAGAAAAGGTACAATCTTTAAAGATCTTGTAAAATTGTGTCAATACCTTTTGCATCTGGAATAACTTGAACTTTTTTTCTGTTTCTTTTTTTCTTTGTTATATAAGCTCTTGGCATTATTACATTCTTATTATGGCTGAGAAGATAACATGTGTGACAAATATCTTCAAGCGGTGAACCTTTTTCAATAAACTGTCAAATATTCATAAACATGGTTAAATAGTTAATTGCTAAAGGCTCAAAAATAATTCTGTGGAGGCTCGAAAGCCTGAAATCATCACCATCTTGCTGATATGTTTCTAATCTGTCAGCATCGGTTGCTGCTTCAGATGATTATCTACATTGAATAGGGTAGTGTGATCTTCTCTACTTGAAATATCCATTGGGTAGCAATATGTTTGTCATTCAAGTATGTTGCTTGTTAATAATTAATATCTAGAAGGAAGAAAGTGTAAATATTAACAGGAAAATGCATCTGTAGGAAGCAATATTATTAGCTCCTTTATTCTTAAATAATAAATGTGGAAGGAAGATTTTTTTTTATTTTTGTACAAAGAAAAGAATATGCTTATCCAAATCTTTGTATGATACTGTCTCATTATTCTCACTGTCCCAATGACCCAGAGCTTCACAACCTCTGAACCAGGGTGGCAAAGGCCGACTCACTTAGCTTCTTTTTCTTGTCTCCAGTGACCCAGAGCTTCACAACCTCTGAACCAGGGAGGCAAAGATTGGCATACTTAGCTTCTTTTTCTTGTCTTATATAGTTTAATTTCAGACACAGGCTCAAATTCTTGTGGACTCTTCTATGTGCTATGAGTATGACACTTTAGTACTCTATGTGCCACTTTTCTTTGCTTACCTACAATGGGATAGCTATATTACATGTATACAGTTCCGTATCTTTACACTACTGCAACCTCTGTAGCTTTCTTAGAATGACTCTCTTTGATAAATCTTACATAGAGGTCTGTCCTGCTTGAGTCACACTCTGGAAGGCTAGCATTTCGACCTCCTTCAGACATGCTCTTCACAAATTGAACTAGATTCCGCCAATTTTCTGGCTCAAACAACCGTTTGTTCATTCGCAAGAATGTAAATGCACTCAAACCATTTCCAGAATCTGACATGCTTGTTGCCAAAACTTGAGAAAATGCTCCTCCATCATACCTTTCTAGAGCATTTTCTCCAGCAAGTTCTACTTCAGCAGTTCTAGCTGCAGTTTTAACTTGTCGAACTAAGCCTTCTGGTGAACAGTTTGCACTCTGGGGCTGTTCACCATCCCTCATTTCCATACATGTAAAGTTAAGTACAACACCATGTTTCGCTAACATACGTGCTATAGGTAGATAACCATCTCTGTGTCTTGTATTATAATATCCTGCAGTTAACTCTGCAGCATGTGATCTAGTATTGTAATGCCAATGAATCCCAGCTACCTTTCCAGATAGTTTAGCCCCAGTTCCTTGGTATATACTTTCTCCTGCTGCTAGTATTCTGTCACCATGCTCCAGTAGCTTTCCTGAATACCACTCTAGGAAGAACTGTCCATATTCACTGTTCCATGTTCCATCCCTCTGGAAAAATCCAGTATCCTCGGGAAACTGGTTATACTGCCCAGAATCATGAGGCCCTCCCTGGCCCCAGTCATCCTTTCCAGCTGCCTTGGCCACTGCTGCCAATGAAGCTCCCATGTACTGCATTAACAAGAAAGACATTAGTTTTTTTTCCTACATCTAAAGGTTTTCCTACTTTTTTCGAGCCATAGATGCAAGTAGTTACCTTGTCATAGCATTGGAATTCTCCAATTCCAGGAAACCTCCATGTACCATTGCTTTCTGGATAGGCTGGATATCTTAGCTCTCCACAAGGGCCCAGTCCCACTTGGATTTCCTATAGAAGAAAACAGAATGTCAATTTCAAGTTTTCCTACCATTTTAGCTTGGAAAATTCAACATGGGTATATTAGGAGGTCCCCTGTGTCATTTGTATGATTCTATTTACTTTAGTGGTCCACATTTTAGATTCGTAACCAGCAAATTAAGTGGACCACATGACACTAACATAAAGTAACTTTTTGACCCTTGTGGTTCAGCCCTTCCCCGGATCCCCGCATAACGGGAGCTTAGTGCACTGGCTGCCCTTTCTACTTGTTTTCTTATCCAGCTTTTTCTCTTTTGGAAAAATTGCCTGATCTGTTTTTGTTTAGATTACTTCAGATTAAACTTCAGCCAATATTTCTTCTAGATTTGGTTGAATTATTTATTCTCTATCCAAAAAGGGAACTATGACAATATGACCTGCAGTGGTTTTTATGTTTAAACTTTTCTCTTTTACATTAATTAGCAGCTTCAGTTTCCAACTAACTCATGTTCCTCCCTTAAAGATATATCAATTTATGCCTGCTTGTGTGTTCTAATTTCTAAAACTTAACACTTAAAGTTTTCAGTTGATGTTGCTTTAAGGTATGGTGAATTAATAGGAAGTGTTCTACTAAAGTAATAACATAGGATATGTGATTGTAAAGCAGAAATCTTACCACTATGACGTTTCCCAAGTAATCGTTGAATCTTTCTCTGAAGCTCCTCATATAGTCGGTATATACTTGAATAGGTGTTCTTCCTTTGAGTACTGGTAACATATCACAACCTAAGGATAGATACTCAGGATTTCTCCGGCCTGATCTATCTGTGTAGACAAGGTCAGGATTGTTGCTGATTTCTTCAAGTACCCATGGAGGTAGAGGAATACTGCAAAATCCATAACAATTCTTAGAGACAGTTTGATTTCTTCTAGAACTGAGAGTTTAGATGTAAGAAGAAATTCTAATTCCAACAGAATTATTCCCTCTAAGAGCTATGAACTATTAGTAGTACTTAAGATTGCAGCACAATAGGTCTTTGGTCAAAATTCTGTTAACCATTTCAAACCAAAGGTTGAATACTGTTAGAAACCTAAGATCTATAAGTTCATTGGATATTTTTCCTTTGAAAGATCTAGGAAACAGTACTAACTTGACAGGAAGTGCCTTACTGGTGTTGTTATTTGGAATTATAAGAACTGAAAAGCTAAATTTCCTAGTTCACAGAACTTAACTAGATAATTCATGAATCTATTGAAATAGTGGTGTACTAATACAACAACATATCCAGTGTAATCCACGAGTGTAATTTGGGGAGGGTAGGATGTACGTAGACCTTACCGTACCTTTATGGGGTAGAGAGGTTGTTTTGATAGATCCTGAGCTCAAAACAGAAGTAGTCGATGCGGAATTGTAAGAAAATAAAACAGTAAAATGGCAAGATACAAAACAACTGTTAGAAAGAGTTTTCTATTAGTACCTGCAAGAATCTCCAACATTTCCTCCACACTGATGAAAAGACATGACAACTTGAAGCTTCAATCCATGTTCTTGGCACATCTTTACTAGCTCAGCATATCCTTCCCAATTATACTTCAAAGGTCCATCTTTCTCCACCAATCCCCACCAAGCATCCACCATCACCCCTTCAGCTCCAGAACTTTTCAACGCCATCAAACTCGCATTCATCGCTCGCGGCCTGTTCAAGTTCCCTCCCATAGTCATGGTGTCAAGTGGAAGCATCACAAAAACAGGTACCCTTGTGCTACTATTGCTGTGATTAGCTGTTAACTCATGTAGCTTCTCTCTTTTCTCAATTTTCCTCACTTCCATGATTCTCTCATGGGAGAGTTGAGCTTCTTGCATCGAACTTTTCGCGACTAGCCGGCATGATGGCTTGGCTTGTGCAAAAGAAACCATTCCTAAGAACTCATCAGGTGTTTTAACACCTTTGGTTTCTTTGAAATTGATAAAAGAAGCTGATGATTGAAGTGTTAAAGTCATTTCTTGTTTCTGTTTTTTTGATAATAGAAAATAGATAAACAGAATGTGTAGTTTTTGATAATAGAGTATATGTATGATGATTTGTGCTGATAATAGAAGATGTAGGCAATGTGTATTTATAAAAGCAAGATCTCTAAAGGCTTGAGGTGCATGAAGGAGACAAGTCTGGTGGTGGGCTCTATTTAGAATGTTAAAAAAAGAGTGCAAAAGTTCATTAACTTTTTTCAAAGTCTGTCCTCTACTTGACGTGGTGACACATATAAACAACCATTTTATATTCCTCTTTTTGTGTTCTCAATATTACACCAAGTCAATAAAAAAATATTTCAATGTGAAAGAAAAACTGTCAAATTATACATCCAGTCAGAGATTATGTCATCTGCTTTACACATGACCTTAGGAAAATTTGGAGTTCGATGATTAGAGTAGAAAGTTGATAGGTAGTTGAGTGTTGTCGTACTACTTGTTTTGTACATTGCTATTTGGTAGTCTTTTTTTCTTCCTTACTTTCCTTTTTAGTTACATTTCTTTTGAGCCGGGAGTGTATTGGAAACAACCCCCTCTCTCTTGCAAAGGTAAAGGTAAGGTAAAGTTTGCATACATCCTACCCTCGTAAACTCCACTGGTGGTATTACATTGATTTTGTTGTCGGTCCTAAGCAAAGGTAAAGTTTCCATACATCCTACCCTTCGTAGACTCCACTTATGGTTTTACATTGAATTTGTTGTCACTGCTAAGCAAAGGTAAAGTCTGGATACATACTACCCTTCATAGACTCCACTTGTAGGATTACATTGATTTTGTTATCGTTATATTAGCCGTGTAATATTATGTAAGTTAAAATTCTTGGGAATATAAGGGGTAATCCACATGGCATGTCTGCTATTGGTATTTTCCAAGTTATCTGTACCCAATAGTTTGTGGATAAAGATGAAACAGAAGTCCTTGTGTTGGCTGAGTCACCTTCATTGTTTTGGTGCATAGTGCCAATATGTCACCCACCTTTTTGCTGTGTTTAATATGGTAAAAAAAAATTATACTTGCAACCCCCCCCCCCCCCCCCCCCCCCCCCCCCC
>JAJONR010015410.1:0-19745 GCA_029582245.1 Solanum etuberosum
CCCCCCCCCCCCCCCCCCCCCCCCCCCCCCCCCCCCCCCCCCCCCCCCCCCCCCCCCCCCCCCCCCGGAAGAGGGAACCGTTTTTCTGTGTCCTTGGTTTGGTTGCAATTCACCTTGATGTTATCTCATGCTTTACATATTGCTAGCTTGTCTGCTGGTATATATATGTTCTCTGTGAAATTTGTTACTACCTTATAGCATTCTTGTGAATACTAGCAGTTTGAACCAGGGAAATAGAGAACATGACAAGGCATTTTTTGTGGGGGTTTGGGAAGAGGAACTGTTTCCTTGTGTTTGGTCGCATTCTCCTTGATTTTATTTCATGTTTGTCTCTATGAAATTTGTCACTACCATCTAGCAGACTAGCACAGATGTGAAGTTGTGAACTGCTTTGCTTACTTGCACTATGGACCAAAGCGTGTTACAGAACATGAGAAAACATTTTCTTTTGGGGTGGGAGATGGAATTATTACATGGGTAGTCCATCTCTAATGTTATTTCATGCTTTATTTACTTACTACAATATAATGCTTATTTGAAAGTTTTGGGCATTTCCCTGTTCTTGGTTTGCCTATTTTAAAGGTTATTAAAGGTCATTAGGTTGTATGGACAAACTACCTTTTTTGCCTATTTTCCCTGTTTCATGTGTGGTCTGCTTGCTGCTTCATAGAGTAGATGGTTCCCGTGCAGTTGGTGGCATATGTAAAGATTCTGGAGCATCTGTAATGGCCGAGTCTCTATTTCCATCACTGCTGCTTCAGAAAGCAAAAAATGTTATAAACTTTGAAGCACAGAATTACTCTTTTAAGACCGAAGATTGCTTTAACTTCTACAAGCCTGGAAATATATGTGGACAGTTTCATGATTTACACAGAGCTTTTTGCTCTCAAAGCCACTGCAAGATTGATATAGGTCTGCACATGTTCAAGCAAAGGCCGGTGTATAGACATATGCATTCCTTTTTTTCCCTCCCCTTTGCTTGAAAAATTGTGTTTGTTGCATTATGGTACTTCTATCTCTGTTCAGTATTTGACCATCTTTGCTTTTAATTCATTTCCTCACATATGCTAATGATGGTGCAGTACCTTTCAAGTTTGACTCCCCATCTCCAGACGATTTAGTACTGAGTGGAATAGCACCATCCAAATTACGTCCCAAAGGTACTCTATTCATGCTTTTGATTCTATTTTTACACTTATTTTGTGTCCTATTTCCTTAAGGTGGCTCTTAGTTAGGGCAATAGTACTTCTAGCATTTAAGTCCGTGGTGTCAATGGTGGAGGTTGCACTGACGTTGGTTAACTGCAAAAATAAATGAGAAATTGAAAAGAAAATACTTGCAATCAGTGAATCTTTATGCATCAACCATTCTTGCATTGGCCTAATTGACGAAGATGGAGCTTGGAAATAGTCAATGGAGGGTCACTACAAGCTATGTTGCTCGGACTCTTCAAAAATATCGAGGGTGTGTGTCGGATCCTCCAAAATAAGTGCATTTAGGAGGATCCAACATGGGTGCGGCAACATTTTTGAAGAGTTCGAGCAACATAGACTACAAGTTCCCTCCTAGTCGGAAAGATATATCACTATTTTGGAGATTTATGTGAGAGAGCATTGATGTCTGGGTGTTCCCTTTGAAACACTGGACAGTGAGTGAATCATGCTCTTACAATAATTATAATAATTTACTGCTCCTTTTTTTCTCCACCATAATCTTCTTATTTCTTCTCCTTGGAAGAATAAGTAAATACATGCCATTTTCAGTTTTTTCTAGTGGTTTGCCAAGTAATGGCTTAAATTTCCTGTTAAATTAATATAAGTCTTAAATCTCATTTGGATACCATGATATTGTTAATTTAGTGTTTTCATGAAATTTCTGTTTTTCTTTTATTTTGCCTTGTTTAACTTAGGTTAGGGTTCACGAATACCCTTTTCTAGGGTTGTATTGAACACTCAGTCGTGTAACTGTTTTCTTTTGTTTTTATATTTTTTTCATTTTGGAGAGTTTGACATCTTTTATTTGCCTTGTTCAGCTGATACTGACAAGATCTTACAGTTAGATATCTCATCAAATAACAAGGAACTGAGTACAGAAGTAAAAAAGGAATTGGCTGCTGAAGGGCATCCAAGCTCTTCAACATCATTAGCAAAAGTTAAACACTATGATCTGAAGGATAGTGGTTCTGCTTCGAAAACTACAGGAAATAATGGCCTAACAAGCAATTTGAACGATATATCTATATCATCAAAGCCTCTCAGTGTGGATAGAGGAAAGAGTGACAGTGCAGCATCAAGCTCAAAGAATAAGCCTCAGAAAATTGTACAGCCTCCTCAAACAGAAGACAACTTCAACCAGCTAAATCTTGCAATTGTAAGTCCTTCGTTTACATTCTCTTGATTTAGTGCATATTACACTGCTTTTTAGTCACAATTTTTCCCAATATGTAGGTTGGCCATGTGGATTCTGGAAAGTCAACACTGTCAGGAAGGTTGCTGCACCTATTGGGGCGGATATCCCATAAAGAAATGCACAAATATGAAAAAGAGGCTAAGCAGCAAGTAATTATTCTCATCCTTTTTGTGTAAGACACAATCAAATGTTTATGAGTTTGTTGACAAGTCTGTTGTCTTTTCAATCAGGGAAAAGGGTCGTTTGCTTATGCCTGGGCATTGGATGAGAGTGCTGAAGAAAGAGAGAGGGGAATAACTATGACCGTGGGTGTTGCCTACTTTAACACAAAATGTTACCGTGTTGTTTTGCTTGATTCCCCAGGCCACAGGGACTTTGTCCCAAATATGATATCAGGGGCTACACAAGCAGATGCAGCAATTCTTGTAATTGATGCTTCAGTTGGTGCATTTGAAGCAGGTATTGATGCTACTGGAGGTCAGACAAGGGAGCATGCACAACTTATCAAAAGCTTTGGGGTGGATCAGATTATAATTGCAGTTAACAAAATGGATGCAGTGGGATACTCCCAAGAACGATTTGATGCAATTAAGAAACAATTAGGCACATTTCTCCGTGCTTGTAAGTTTAAAGATTCTTCAGTAACATGGATTCCCCTAAGTGCCATGGAAAACCAAAATTTGGTGACAGGTCCATCAGAATCACGGTTCTTGTCCTGGTTAGCCTACTAACCGTCATCCTCTTCTTTTTTTTCCTTCCTGTTTTTTGTGTCATGGATTTGTGGGTTTAAGAAAGCACAACCTTACTTGTATATTTAATTATAGTCACGTCTCTTAACTTTATCACATAACAAAGAGTTCTTAAACAATAGGTAGCTGGAATTTAAAATAGTGAAAACCTTCTTAGATATCAATAACTTAAAGGTCTACTTTTAAGATGAAGATTGTGCTATTGAGTTGAATTTTGTGAGTAATTGTGGTTTACAATGTAAATGGAAGTGAATATTGGACCTCTAAAACCAACACACATAAGATGAATGTTGTAGATATACATAGATAAGAGATGGCATATTCAACAAATAACATGAGAGCACACGTAGAGAACAAAATGATAGAATGTGGCCTGAGATTATTCACCATATCCTGCACAAAACTCCATGTGCAGAAGTTAGTAGGTAGGGAGAGGTGATTGAAGATGATTAAAGGGGATGGAGGCAGACTTAAAATTACAATGAGAGAATTTGTCTTATAAAACCTAGAGTCTCTAGAATCAGTGTAGATTTAGCTAAAAATAATAGATTCATTTAGGCGATACCAACTAGTTTAGATCAAGGCGTAGTAGTTGTAGTATGCTCACATTAGATTAGTTTTTTTTCAAGAGCATTTGCTTTAGTTAGAAAACGTTATCCCATATAGAGGTAAATATGAAATTTATAGAACTTTAAATTATATGAAGCTCCTAATCTGCTTTAAAAAATGTAATTAGTATTGAAATGAAATGGACTTGGATAGAACAGAATGAAAATGGAGGATTCAAGTGTCTGAATCCAATTAATTTGGGACTGAGGTTTAGTTGTTTGATATCGGCTTATCAAAAAAACTTTTGGTTTAACAGAAATTACTGGAGGTACCTTTTTGTCTTGATTCTTGACAAACTCATGAAGTAAGAACATGGCTTCGAAAACTTGCAGGTTTCGAGGTCCTTGCCTATTGGATGCAATAGACTCTCTCCAACCTCCTCAAAGAGACTACTCGAAGCCATTTTTATTGCCAATATGTGATGTTGTTAGATCACAGTCTCAAGGGCAAGTGTCAATATGCGGTAAGTTGGAGAGGGGAGCTCTTCAAACTGGAAATAAGGTACTGGAGACTACTACAATATTCCTTTCTTGTAACCTTTCTTCCTCTATGTAACACATGCTTGTGGGAGTCATGTTCTTACCTAATGGTTTATGTCATCACAAACATTAACCTTTATCCACGTTAGTGTGAGAAAGAGGAAGTTTAACCTAAATAATCCTTTTTCCAAGCTAATTAACAAAAAAGATGCAGCTTTTTAGAAAATTTCCCAAACAGATTAAAGGTATTTATGAGCAACATTTTAAGTATTAATTTATTCCAAAATTCCAATGGGTATAAACTAAGGGCTGATGGAGAAGGTGAAAGCTTCATAGCTCAGGTTACAACATATATTTCAATGTGTCAGTAACGTTACTATAAACCCACTTATATTTTTAGAAAAAAAACAAAAGGGTACTAGAAGTAATGTTTAAAGGTTCCTATGTGACAAACATGTATAGGCCCTATTGTCTGTAGGACTTTTTAAAGTCATGAACACGTTTTTTATGAGTCACATTTTTAGAGTAAACATATCTCTTACAACTGGAGAACTGTCTTAAACCACAGAATCACTAGAATCCTACAAAAGAGACCTAAAGGTTTTGGAATAGGGCAAAACACTGCCAGAAACCTTCATTGTGGTAGATCTTCATTCTTCTATACTTTTTCTCACTTTTTAGCCGAGAAGGATGTTGGTTTGTGCATTTGGATGCTCTTCTGCTCAATTTGTGAAAAGTTTGGAAAAACATCAGTTATTGTCTCTGAGATTTAGATATTTATAATATCAGAATCATCTTTCTTTGTGTATCGTTGATTGTATTCGTTATATATAAATTGTTGAACCGTTTGACTCAACTTTGTTGTTGTTAGTGTTTAAGTTTTTTTAACCGAAATCATTTCTGGTTTATATCTGAGTTCTTTTGGCTGGTTCTGTTGCAGTAGTAGCTGTGAGTTTGTTTTGCTGTTTTTTCTTAATTTATGATGACTCAGCTGGAGAAAGGCTCTGAACATTTGATATCTGCATGAAGTCTTGAGAGATAATTTAGATAAATAGAAAGCCCTAGGTACCTTTCGAAAAAGCTGAGCCAAGATTATTGACACTATCTGTATTTTTTACAAACAATAGTATGGGACCATAAGATGTCATGGACACTATCCATGAAAATTGGGGAGAAGTGTCGAAAGAATAAAACATGTCTACCACGCATGAATAAGCAACATTTTAGAGGCAGAACTGTGTGAGTATAGAAAGATGCTTGAAGAGGAACACTGGAAAATAGAGTTGGGAAGAAATAAAGTGGGTGAAAGAAGGGAAAAACTTTGCTGATCATAGTGAAATAAAGAGTAGGAAAATGTTCCATTTAGCAAAGAGCAAACTGCAGCAGCGAAACTTCTGAAATCTACTTTGTTGGCAGTGTAGTTCCATTATATTTGACAGACTAATTACCTATGCATTTAACACCAAATTATGAACATGGCCAGGTTTTAGTTATGCCATTCAGAGATGTGGCGACAGTGCGTTCTTTGGAACGTGATTCTCAGGTTTATAACGCTGCAAAAGCTGGAGACAGTGTCACTATCAATCTACAGGGTATTGATGCAAATCACGTGATGGCGGGGGGTGTCTTGTGCCACCCTGAATTCCCTGTTCCAGTTGCAAATCATTTGGAACTGAAGGTCCTCATCCTGGACAATGGCATTCCAATTTTAATTGGCTCTCAGGTACCATTCATTATTCGATCGTTCTAGTGAAAATTTAGAAATATCCATGCCCCATGTCTTATGTATAGTTAATGGCTATAGAGCACTTAATATCTTGAACTATGCAGTTGGAATTTCTTGTACACCACGCTAAGGAGGCTGCAAGAGTGGTGAGGATTTTGTCATTGCTTGATCCAAAGACTGGAAAGGAGACCAAAAAATCACCTCGATGTCTTCTGGCAAAGCAGAATGCTATGATTGAGGTTTTTGACAAAAGCAACTGTCATGTTTCATGTTTATTTTTTTTCTTTGGTGGGCGGATGCAGCCAATATGCTTTTTCCCTCCATGTGTTGGTTGAAAACTGGCTTGTTAAAGATGACTCATTTTTTATGATTTAGGTGGTTTTGCAAGGAATGGTTTGCATTGACGAGCATTCTAATTGTAAAGCTCTTGGAAGGGTGTCTCTCCGATCATCAGGAAGAACTGTTGCCCTTGGTCTGGTGACCCGAGTTATAGGGAAGCAGGAGTAAAGAATTTTTCAGTACTGGATTGAGAATCATGGCATGGCCAGAACACAGCATCAAAAATATTTGTTAAGGATCTGTAGCTTGAATGAGAGACATGGACAGCAAAAGCTGCCCAAATTTATCATCTTCTGTAAAGTGACTGGGGTATCCTCTTTCTATTTCTCAGGGAAAATTGGGAATCTATGGTGGGGCTAGTTATGCTTTTACATGTACATTACATTTATTCCGATATGATTCTTTTTCTTGTTCTTTAGTATAACTCTAATTTTATTATGTATTTCTGTACTATTAACTCGAAAAAGTGCAGGCACATAGGTCCTGAAATGGACAGCTTTGATTGTTTCTTTCTTTCTAATTAGATGCACAAGTATGGTATGAGATATTAACAAGTATCAATTTTTGAAAGCGTGTATTGCGAATGTCTAGCTTTGTTTAGACTGAGTTTCGTAGGTGATTCTATTCCCTTACACACTCTCTGCACAAGCTTTTTGCGTGCCATATATATTAATATAATCACCACCTAACTTTTTTAACCAAAAAAGAGAAAGAAAAAAAGAAGAATATTGCTTGTCCCATAACAATGAAGTCCATTATTAGTAATAATTTAAGTTGACTTATTATTATAGTAGTTTATATGAGTCATTATTTTTTTAGTAATTTATCCGTTCCGTATTTCGCCAGTTATAAACCCATTTTTCGGACATTCATTGAATAGTTTGTAAATACAAAATTCTGTGGAATCGTTACCGCTTACTTATATTTTTAAATATATATCCAAAAACTATTGCTGTTTGGTCAGAGGTTTTATCTGGGTTATAATCTATATCTTATGGTTGGGATAATTACCAAAGGATAAACTTTATACCATAATTAACAAACTATTTATTTCATATAAAAGTGGGATTGATAATTTTGATTATAATTCTAAGATAACCTCATTTTGAATCAAATGATCTAATGTAATTTTATATTGGTATGAACATGCCAACTAAGTTGTTAAAATCAAACAAACCAAATAAATTATCAACAAATTGCTCACACTAATGACCTCACCTATGCAGAATTAATTACAGTCAAAAGGATTTAAAATAATGCAATAAACAGTGTGAATTAGAAAAAGAAAAAAAAAAAAGTCAAAAACTTGTTCAAGTTTATCTCCCAACTAAAATTTGACTTGAGAAAAAAAAGGGTTTATCTCCCAACTAAGAAAGTAATGAACAATCAATTTTGAAAATCTCATCCATTAACTACTTATTTCCTTCCTCATCCACACACACATCTTTCTTACACTTTTGTCTTTATTTGATGAAATCACACTTTCTGATTATGTGGGTATAATCCAAGTGATTGCCACTAAACGACAAATTCGTCCCTACTTACTTTTCTTTACCTTTAATTAACAGTTTTAGATGTTAATTTTCCAAACATAGTGAAAATACTTTCTTTTTTCCTAATATAAAGTTTTATAATGTAAATATCAATTTTGAGATTTGAATTTTAAAATTGAAAATGGAGAGTGTTTATTATCTGAGCAACTTTCGTATCGAATAAGAAAAAAGAAGAAGATAATCCAATGTGGCACGTGGGGTCCGGGTCAAAGTATGAAGAAAAGTATTCCACCAGTTCTAATCCATAACTAGGAATCCCTTATTATGTGTAAAAAATATTCATGATTTGATAATTAAAAAAGTAGTTATGTGTATCTAAATAGAGAAAAAAGAAAAAGAGAAAAAGGCTACGTATTATGTGCACACGTATGACTGGCTAGTCACATACAGACATTTCTGGCGGAGTCTTTGAATGCAATTTTTTCTTCTTCTCTAATAGAAAAACTACGTGTTGCAAAATTTCTGAATTCACACACAGAGAGGAAAACTGTGTGTGTTTTTGTCTGCAGACGTGAAGGATAAAAACAGAAAGGAGATAGTGCCAATTCTATTTAGAGTATTCAGAATTGTTGAAAAATTTGGAGAAATTAGGGCTAGAAGCGGTGGAGAATGGCGACTCAAGGGAGAGAGGGAGGTGGAGGAGTAGCGGTTTTATGTGGTGGTGGTGGCGGAGGAGTCAATGCGGTGGATTCCTCTGCATCGTCTTCTAATGGAGTTTTGGAAAAGGAGACTAGTGGTGGTAAGCAGGAGTCTCCAATTCTGTTTTTTCTTTTTTTTCATAAGGCAATTCGGCTGGAACTTGATGCACTTCACCGTTCGGCGTTAGCGTATGCTACTGGACAATTGGAAGATATACAGCCTTTGCTAAAGCGGTACCGTTTTCTTAGATCAGTTTACAAGCACCATTGTCATGCTGAGGATGAGGTAACAAAACAACTTTTGAATGCTTCAGTTTCACTAGCAGATTGTTTTTGTGTCTTAACATTGTTGTACAAGTGGCATTGGCTTATCTGTATATGGAATTGCTAATCAAGCCATTCTATTAAGTTACTAAAATTTCTTCTTTTCATTTTCCAACATTATGCTGCTTCTTGTTGCTATTGATTTTTTAGTGAGCTTCCCTGTTTACTTGTTGTCTAGCTCTGTGATCCTTCTTATGAATAGTGATTTGTGTACATGTTTTCTGTTAATGTCTGCTCTGTTTTTTATTGGGGCAAACACTCTGAAGTCTGATCCTAATCAATCAATACTTCTCACCTCTAATTTCTTGGCACTTCTTCTGACGGTGTTAGTTTCATTTTCATGAAATTCCTTTTTGGAGCAATTTAGTTGTATAGCTAATGCTAAATAAGTTGTTCCTTGTTTGTCGAGGACAAGAGTCTTCAACAAGCCTTGTAGACTGCTCATACATGAAAGTAATCCCTTTACCAGACCACGATGGGGATTAGTATACAAATCCCATTCGTCTTCTACTGCAGATTAAGGATTGACATCTTGTTGAGATAGAGAGACTCCGTTTAAATGTTGTATGCTTTGATGGTCTAATGGTTAAAATGGCGGTCCTCTGTGCTATTGCCAATTGACGAACATGACATGTTTGTATTTCCATTTGGTAGTGTGTTTATTCTCTTTCTTATATTAAATGATAATGGATTTGGGGTTAATGGTGGAGACCTTAAGTTTAGATCTGCAGAGGCTACCGATATTACGCTCACCCTGTACAATTTAATTGCCAAAGTATTTCAGTCTGGTCATTTGTGTATCTTTGTTTAATAAGCTTGGGTACCTTCTAAAAGAAGTTGCGGAAGTTATAGAAAGTTGGAGGATAGAGAGAATTGAGACTAGAAAGGCGCAACATAGAAGACAATACCTCTTCTGCATTGTTGGATGATTTGGCTAGAAAAAAATTGAATAACTTTTGAAGGAGCAGGAAGAACAACATTAAAATGTCGAAGGAGGCCTTTCGTTTCAAAGGTGTTTTTGGTGTTACCATTCCATTTTGTATAGATAGGTAGATGATTTTCTGGATAAAGAATGTCATACTCTTTGTAGAAGTTAAACCATCTTGGTGTAACATGCGATGAAATCCTTTTGGATTATAAGAAAAATTACTCTGGATGATTGACTTTTTTTTTGTTTTGTGTGATAAAGTGACATGTTTCCTAGTTGGGTCTACTTTGTAAATGTCTCCTTGTCATGCCTTTGCTAGAGATGATAGCATGATTATAACAATTGCAGGTGATCTTTCCAGCTCTTGATATACGTGTGAAGAATGTCGCGCCAACATACTCCTTAGAGCACAAAGGTGAAAGTGATCTTTTTGATCACCTTTTTGAGATCTTAAATTCTGAGAAGCAGAACTATGAAAGATTTCCACGAGAGCTAGCATCTTGTACTGGGGCATTGCGAACTTCTGTTAGTCAGCACATGTCAAAAGAGGAAGAACAGGTATTCTTGTAGGAGACACTGCTTAAGTTTCGTGTTCAAGGATTCCACATGTTAATATACCATCTCAGTTGTCAGTTTTTACAGTCTCTGTTAATCAAAAAAATTGTATGTTCTTCTGTGAGCGATGTTACATCATTTTATTCTTCTCCTCGTATGCGACTTCTTCCATGTCCTACTTTATATTAGCCATGAATTACTACCATAGAGAAGGGAAAACCAACTTTCAGAGGTATTGCGGCTGGTGTAGTGCTGGTACTCGGCCTATTTCTGCAGCAGTTAAATAGGATTGGTCACCTAAATGTGGATTCAACTAGTGGATCATCAACACAATGGCACAATTCATTTTTCAAATGAGTTGAAGTTGGGGTAACTCATGTGCAACCTGTACAAATTATACACTCGTCTATTGTTGTTTTTACCTCAGTCTATAAAAGTTAGTTGAAGTTGAAAAACTTCCATTAAATATTCCATACGGTACAAATGTAGTGCTCCAACTCTCGAATTCGACCAATAAAGGAGTACCCTAATTTTGTCATACTTGCATGATATTTGTTGAGATATCTAGAAGATCTCGTGCTATTACCTCTTCATTATGAGCTTATTAATATCTTTGAATATTTCTATCTAAAAAGAATTTAATTAAGACAAATTCATAGAATTTTTTTTATTATTTCACAAGTAGTATACCAAAAAGTAAAGAATCTACAACATAGTATGATTATCTATGAGCAACACCCATTTTTCTGTACAAACTGGAACTTCATTACAAGAACAACAACACACCCAATGTAATCCCACAAGAGGGTTTTGCGGAGGGTAAGTGTACCCGACCTTACCCTAACCTCGTGGAGGCAGAGAGTCTGTTTTCGAAAGAGACTCGGCTCAAGTGCAACAAGTCAAAGTAGTTATAAGTAGTTATGAAAAAAGAAATACAACCGTGGAGAAAACTAGTTAATTAATACGGAAAGCAGTACAAGGCATCTAGAAAAAGAACGGTAACAATCACAAAATAATGTGGTAACTGAAACACAAAAGACAACATATGGTGACAACTATCAAAAGTAAGAAACTATATGTATAAGGCTAATACTACGACATACATGGTGCTTCCACGCTCCCACCCAGCCTAATTCCATCGAAAAGCGGGACAAAGCTCAAGTACTTACAAGAAGGGTCGGTTTTGCCTAGAGTATATTTGTGTCTAGAAATAATCTGCCGATGTAATCCGGCCTATCAATGATTGGGTTATTACACACACACACGCATACACACATATATATATTAAGGAGAATATCAAGTTTTGCAGTTCTCACTGGGTAAATTCGGAATTTCAATTTTTTGGTGATGTGACGTTGCCACACATGGCAGTTGATGTTGTCTTTTCCTTGCATATTCCCATTTTTGCCCTCAGTCCGGCTTTATAATTTGATAAAGAAATGAATCTTGAGCCTAAATCAACTCCAAAAGTTAGCTCATGAGAGGGAATTGTCCAAGACCACATAAGGAGATAAGATGACCTTATTCGACCAATGTGGGATACTCAACACTCCCGCACGCCCATGACTTGACATCTGGAGTGTGGACAATATAAGACGAGGGCCCCAACATCGGAAACGATATATTGGGATGAGCTCGGCTCTGATACTATGAGAAAGAGATGGATCTTGGCCTAACTCAATCCCCAAAGTTAGCTCATGGGGGATGATTACCCAAAACCATATAACCAGACCAAATGACCCTATCCCACCGATGTGGGATACTCAACATAATTGGTGTGACCCGGTAGTAACTTTGTATGAATCTCTTCTCGCCACTTATTAGCTCAAAAAAATTATTCCAAAATAAGTGTTGATGCAAAATTGAAGTTTGCAATAATTTTCAACTATATCCTTGTAGTTTTTCCTATATTGCTCAATTCTCAAAAAGCATCCACTAGGGTAACTTAGTAAATAATACCTTGTATTTATTGTTTTTCTTAGGACACAAAAAGGCTAAAACAATATAATCAAAGTGGGACGGATAGGGTATTTTTGTAAGGGGCATATAAAAAATAAACGTGACAAGTAAAATGGACCTCATGGAGTAATTTATTAAATGCTTTAATTATTATTCATTGATATCCTTATAAGATCATTATTAAGTTAATTTTTGTAAAGGCTCTAAATTAAGGTTATAACTATTATAATATAAACTTGAAGTTATTGATTTTTTTTGTTGTATTAGATGATTCTATAAGATGAAAAATAAATTTTGCAAGACCTCATGCCACATGAAATTATGAGTGACATTCCCACTTGGGCCTTTGTAATTAGTGTGACCGGGTAGTAACTTTGTATGGATCTCTTCTTGCGTCTTATTACATTACCTTTTAGTTAATACTCCCTCCGTTCTAAAATAGTAGTCACTTTAGCTCAAAAAAATTATTCTGAAAGTCCTATGTGATGCTAGTATGCTTCTGAAAATCCATACGATTTACATGTTTGTTGACGACAAATATTTCTGACAGGTGTTCCCTTTGCTCACTGAGAAATTCTCAATGGATGAGCAGGCATCACTTGTTTGGCAGTTCCTTTGTAGCATTCCTGTGAATATGATGAAAAAGTTCCTTCCCTGGCTTTCATCCTCTATATCTCCTGGCGAGCACAAGGATATGCAGAAGTGCTTGTCTATGATTATTCCAAAAGAGAAGCTTCTCCAACAGGTGTTTCTAACGTCTAGATGCTAACAACTTCTCTCTCTCTCTCTCTCTGTTTGCCTTTTCTATTTTCTCCCCTCTTAAACTGTGTTGCTTGCTGTGCTTCTTTTCTTGAAGGTAATTTTCTCCTGGATGGAAGGTGGAAAGCGTGTCACTGCAGTTGGTGGGCATGATATTGATGCTGACCCTCCATGCTCTGTGGATTTTAACTCTGTCACTGAAACTTGTGCGTCAGGAAACGAGAAGTGTGTGTGTGAATCTTCCAGCCCTGGGAAAAGAAAATTCAGGCTAAAGGGTGATACCTTTGATACTGATTCTGGAAATCCAATTGATGAAGTATTGCATTGGCATAATGCTATTAAGAGAGAGTTAGATGAAATAGCAGCAGAGGCTAGAAGAATTGAGTTGGCGGGAGAATTATCTAGTTTGACAGCTTTTTATGCAAGACTTCAGTTTATAGCTCAAGTCTGCATATTTCACAGGTATTGGTCTATGAAAATTCTTATTTCACTATTTGATAGATAGAAATTCGTCAAATCTTATGACACTAAAATGCAAGTTTACAGTTTCATTGAAGATACTATGTATGCCATGCTGTCGTTTCTATTTTGATCTCCGTTCAAATAAAAGAGCATAAAGATATAATTGATGAGTCTTCTTGTCCTATCTTGATTGATTTTTATTTCATCAAATTCTATGATGCCTCACTTATTTTTTATGGCTGAAAATTTAGAGCTTTTGGGAAAGAAAAGAAATTGCCTGTTGCCTATAAAGCCATACATTTTACTTGTGTATCATGGGTAAAGTTGATGGTTGATACGTCACTCAACAGTCTTAAAGGGTTTTGATGTTGAGCTCAAACCACCCTTTGGATCTTTTCTGTATTGTATGCTAATGAGGGACAAGAGCATTGCTGATTTCTACAACTCTGATAACAGTTTGTTAAGTATTACAGATCTTTACTCTCTTTAAAAAACAAAAAAAATAAAGGAAAAAAAAAACCACTCAAGTTCTAGTTGAAAAAACCAAAAAATACATATATAAGGTGGTTGCAAGGACTGGTAAAGTAATACTTTTAGGGGTCGTTTGGTATGCTGGAAAAGCATAGATAGTCCTGGATAAAAATTTAGTTCTGCCTTATCCTTTATTTGGTTACTAATCCTGGGATAAGTATTCCAGGATTAGTAATTAGTATCTGGATAATTTATCAGGATTAGTTATTCCGGGATAAAACAATGAAAATTATAAAAATACCCCTAAGGTCTCTCAAACCCTTTTTCTACTAAATAATGTGGAGGGTATTTTTGTAAACTAACAGCTTCTTCTTATATATTATGTAATGCATGTTATCTTTAATACAATAAACCAAACAGTCAATAAGAAATAATACCAGGATAACTTAGCCAACATAACTTGTTTTCAAACCAAACGACCCCTTAGTCTTTAATCTTTTGAAGAAGTTCAGGCAGCTAATCTTTTGGAGCTTTGTCTAACAATTCAAATTATATATCCTGCACTATTGATGAATGAGCTTAATGTTAGAAACTGTAATATGAGCAATTTACTAATGCTGATGATTAAATTTTACATATCCACAACAAACCAGTTTTTTCTTCCTGTCTTGAACATAAACTTTACTCTTTAGATTTACCTTATGGCAGCATTGCAGAGGACAAGGTCATATTTCCTGCTGTAGATGGAGGGCTCTCCTTTTTCCAAGAGCATGCTGAGGAAGAAATTCAATTTAATGAGTTACGTTGCCTGATCGAGAGCATTCAATGCACAGAAGTCAATTCCACCTCAGCTGCTGAATTTTTCTCCAAATTATATTCACAGGCTGACTTAATTATTGAGACAATTAAACAACACTTCCACAATGAAGAAGTTCAGGTAGGGTTCCTTATAAATTTATTTTTTTCTTGCTGAAATTATTTAGTTATTATGTGTCTAATTGTATATTTACATGACCATATGTGAATAAAATTGGCAGGCATTAATTCCCAAAAATATGAACTCGCTCTGTAGGTTCAATAAGCTCCAGAGTCTGCTTACTCCATAAATTCCATTCAAACTCGCATCTACTTTCTACATAATCTTGTAGCTATTGCTTGCCTTCTCTCCATGTCTGCAAAATATGCTTCAGAGCTAAATGATGTCCGTATTGTCCTTCATATAGGTTCTTCCTCTTGCTCGAAAGCATTTTACCCAGGACAGACAGAGGAAACTTTTGTACCAAAGTTTGTGTTTAATGCCATTGAAGTTGATGGAACGAGTCTTACCCTGGCTAGTGGGAGCACTGTCTGAAGATGAAGCCAGAAATTTCTTAAAGAACTTGCAGCTAGCAGGTATTGCTGAATAGTTTTGTTGCTAGAGCAGTTGAATGCCAGGAGCTTTGTTTTTTTCCTGAATTATGTAATTGAATTCTGCTCTTGCAGCTTCAGAAGCTGATACTGCTTTGGTGACCCTATTATCTGGCTGGGCATGTAAAGGACGTACAGATGGTGTATGTTTGTCTTCTAGTGTCACTGGTTGCTGCGCTGTTAAAAGGTTTGCTGACATTGAAGAATATTATACTGGATCACCTTGTCCATGTTTTCTCTCTGTCCAGTCTGATGATTCTAAGAGACCATTCAAAAGAAACCTTACTTCTCTTTGCACAAAAGATGATACATCGGACTTGTCCAAGGGTGTAAATGCTTGTAATATATCTTGCAATGATCAGTCATGTCGTGTCCCAGGATTGGGAGTTAATGATAATAATCTAGGACTAACTACTATATCCACACCAAAATCTCTTCGTTCGTTGACCTTCAGCTCTGCTGCTCCTTCTCTTGAGTCAAGCCTCTTTATCTGGGAGACAGATTGTACCTCTTCTCAACCCAACCATAAAGTGCATCCCATTGACACCATATTCAAATTTCATAAGGCGATACAAAAAGATTTGGAGTACCTTGATGTTGAATCTGGTAAGCTTAGTGACTGTCCTGAGACTTTTCTTCGGCAGTTCATTGGAAGATTCTGGTTGCTTTGGGGTTTGTACAGAGCCCACAGTAATGCCGAGGATGAGATAGTTTTCCCTGAACTTGAATCTAAAGAAGCACTCCACAATGTGTCTCATTCCTATATGTTGGACCATAAGCAGGAGGAGAAACTGTTTGAAGACATATCATCTGCCCTCACTAATCTTTCGGAACTTCACAAAGGGTTGAAGGAGGCCTACCAGAAGGAATCTGGGAGGAGTATTCTTGAGTCTACTGGCCTGTATGATGGGGATTGCAAAAGAAAATACAATGAGCTCGCCACAAAGGTTCAAGGAATGTGTAAATCAATCAGAGTTAGCCTGGATCAGCATATATTCAGAGAAGAACATGAGCTGTGGCCACTATTTGGAAAGCATTTTTCTATGGAGGAACAAGACATAATTGTTGGTCGTATAATTGGAAGCACAGGGGCTGAAGTACTTCAGTCAATGCTGCCTTGGGTAACTTCTGCTCTTACTCAGGATGAGCAGAATAAGATGATGGACACATTAAAGCAGGCTACAAGAAACACCATGTTCAGTGAATGGCTCAACGAGTGTTGGAGACGAAATCCTGAAGTATCTTCACAGCCTGAAGCCTTGCAAAATAGCAATACAAACAGAGGTTATTGCTATGACCTTATTTATTTTATTGATATCCTGCTCCTGGATCTGCAGCTTAGTGCTTAATTTATGACGTGACCGTTTATTGCATCTAATGGAGGTAAAATCTGTTCCTTGATAAGACAGGTGTTGATTCACATGAAGGCTTGGATCAGAGTGACCTTATGTTCAAACCCGGTTGGAAAGACATTTTCCGTATGAATCAAACAGAACTTGAGTCGGAGATTAGAAAAGTTCACAGGGATTCAACTCTTGATCCAAGGAGGAAATCTTATTTAATTCAAAATCTGATGACTAGGTTTGTCTTGGTGCTTCCTTTTGCTATTATTATGTATTGCATCTTGAACTGTAGATAAATAGACAGTAAACTTCAGCTTGGTCATTTTCCCATGTACTCAGCCGTTGGATAGCCTCTCAGCAGAAATCACAAGCATCAACAGAAGAAATCTCTCGTAGTGAAGATGTTGTTGGGTGTTCACCGTCCTTTCGAGATATGGAGAAGCAGATTTTTGGATGTGAACACTACAAAAGAAACTGCAAACTTCGTGCAGCTTGCTGTGGAAAATTGTTTGCATGCAGATTCTGCCATGATGAAGTGAGCGACCATTCAATGGACAGGTAAACTTTAGCTAGAAATGCTTGAGCTTGTAGTTGGGTTCTTTTTATCTCAAGTTTATTCTTTTTCTAGGAAAGCGACACTAGAGATGATGTGCATGTGTTGCTTGAAAGTTCAACCAATTGGACCCAGCTGCACGACACCATCATGCAATGGATTTTCCATGGCAAAATACTATTGCAGTATATGCAAGTTCTTTGACGACGAGAGGTAGACGAGTCAACTCTGATTTTTGTTTTACAGTTTGGCATGATCTGTTTTTGTCAGCTAATGAACTTGGAATCATCGTAGGTTTATCTCTTACATAGGTCATTAAAGGATCGTTTGGTTGGAGGGACTAGGAAAAATAATTCATGCATAGCTATTGCAGTTTTTGGTTGGCCATATAAGAAGTCCTAACTAATGCACAATACCGGCATTATGTGAGAATCTATGTATTATTTTGTGGGTGATAGATGTGGAATAAGAGTATGTGTTTTAGCAATGTGCGGATAAAGTACTTACATATAAAAATGTCCTTAAAGTAGTACTCCCTGTAACATTCCATGTATTATTATTTAACACATAGACCTACAATAGTATTTACCTTATAACAGTCCCTTTATTTTTATTCCCTGCATAAACGATCTCTGTATTATAATCCCAACAATAACTAATATTTAAACCGACCCACCCATAACAACATGTTCACTATTTCTCTGGAGCCAGGAATGGGATTGACACATCCTCTATTTCTCTGGAAAACTGGTGTATGAGAACAGCCAGTTTTCTTCTACTGAATGACTCTTTTTTGCATCAGGCCGATATATCACTGTCCTTCTTGCAACCTTTGTCGTGTTGGACACGGTCTTGGAATTGATTTTTATCATTGCATGAAATGCAATTGTTGTCTGGGAAAAACTTTGATAGAGCACAAGTGTTTGGAGAAGGCGTTAGAAACAAATTGTCCCATTTGCTGTGAGTTTTTGTTTACTTCCAGTGCAACAGTTAGACCTCTGCCTTGTGGGCATTACATGCATTCCGCTTGCTTTCAGGTGAAAATTCAAATCACATTGTACAGTATGCGCTCTCACATATATTTGCTTTAACTTCTAAAGACTTTTGGGAACTAATTCACTTTATTTAAGCTGGCTTAAGTTTAATCATGCTCTCTCTGCCAGGCATATGCTTCCAGCAACTACATTTGCCCGATATGCAGCAAATCCATGGGTAATATGGCGGTAAGAGAATTTTCTAGTGATCTCCTTCTATAATATTCTTCTTAGGTTGCACTATGTGACTAAAATGTTTATCGTTGCTGCCTCCAAGCACGATAGCTGGCAAAGTGAGGAGTACATGCATGTTAAAGTTGTGAAGTTTTGTGTTCTTTGTTGTTGAGTATCAGGTAGTCTGAGGTTTTGTGATCACTTTTTGAAAGTATCATACAGCAGCTATGAAGAGTGTCCATTTTTTTTGAAAATTCAATCATTTTCTTTTGATTTGTGGGTCGTGCCTCTCCTCGCTGCATCTTTTTTCTCCTTTTTGTGTTCTTGATTTTCCTGGGAGGGGGGCAGTCTTTGAGGGTTGGTTGGATGGGTTCTATTCGCTGAGCTGTTGTAATTCATAAAATTGTCCTTGAAGGTGTAATTAGTGTGAAGGACTTCTGAGAGAATTGGATATTTTAACAGTAATTGACATTTTGCCTGCCAGGTTTATTTTGGAATGCTCGATGCTCTGCTGGCTAATGAGGTTCTTCCAGAGGAGTACCGGAATCGTTGGCAGGTTTGCCTTCTTAATTAACTTTTCCGTTTCACATTTTCTTTCAAGTTCTTGGACTTGCATTGACATATTTGGTAAGGTTTTCAATTTGTCGATAGGATGGAGAACATGTATAGTATGATTCTTCGGTCATGTTTGTGGGATGAAAAAACATATATAGCATGATTATATGGTTGTCTTAAGTAATTTCTTTTGTTTGCTCCATAAAACTTAAAGAAGTCTAGAAGGAACTGAAGAGATGGCAACCAGAAGAGTGATTTTGTTTTGTGAGTTGTTGTTGTTGCCACATGGTGACATTGTCGTTATGAGCTGTCTCGAGTCTCAACATCAACAATGTACTTATTGGGAAAAAAAGTTCTACTCGGTACTTAATTTTGGTGATCTGTTTGGTAGTTGTTCTAACTTCTAATAATAGCAAATACTATATAATTTGGTGCTAGGTGATGATACTTATGTGGTGAACCCGTATTTTTCTTAAATCGTCCATCTAATATGACATTTCATATACAGGATATTCTTTGCAATGATTGTGAACAGAAATGTCGGACGCCCTTCCATTGGTTGTATCACAAGTGTGGGTTCTGCGGATCTTACAACACCAGAGTCATTAGACTGCCCACAACAGATTCTGACTGCCCTACCTGAAATGACCGAGGAGTTAGGATTCTCTACTCTGTTCAATGAGATTTTGAACCTGTAAATAATGTACAGACGGCTAAGC
>JAJONR010015411.1:0-15842 GCA_029582245.1 Solanum etuberosum
ATCCCAAAGAGTAGTCATTTTTTCCGTTATACGATCCCAATTAATTTAAATTTATACGACATATTATCCAACCACACACCACCCAACCAGAATATAGTTAAATATTATATGATCCCAAAGAGTAGTCATTTTTTCCGTTATACGATCCCAATTAATTTAAATTTATACGACATATTATCCAACCACACACCACCCAACCAGAATATAGTTAAATATTATATGATCCCAAAGAGTAGTCATTTTTTCCGTTATACGATCCCAATTAATTTAAATTTATACGACATATTATCCAACCACACACCACCCAACCAGAATATAGTTAAATATTATATGATCCCAAAGAGTAGTCATTTTTTCCGTTATACGATCCCAATTAATTTAAATTTATACGACATATTATCCAACCACACACCACCCAACCAGAATATAGTTAAATATTATATGATCCCAAAGAGTAGTCATTTTTTCCGTTATACGATCCCAATTAATTTAAATTTATACGACATATTATCCAACCACACACCACCCAACCAGAATATAGTAGTTCATTAATTGATGGGTCAAGAAAAATAGTTGTTCATATTTATGCAACATATTAATGTGTTTTACTGCATTCTAATTGCTACATGTAGCTGGTCGCCTACATTCCAAGTCAGAGAAATAACTTGCTTTCTGTTTCATTTGTTTCCCTTTAATGAGACTGATAAATGAGCTAAATGAAAACAAAAGTATGAAAAATTACTTTATGCGTTTCAATTTATGTGATAGTATTTGATTTAAAGCTTATTTGAATTGATTTATTTTAAGAGTTTTTAAGTGTTTTTTTTTATAGACCGTGGTGTCTAAGACCACCTCTCATCAGCAACAGATATCAGGTAACTCTATCCACCGAGACTAAGACAGATAGAAGAATCACCTAGCGTTTTTTTGACATCGCTGAGTTTTGAACCTGAGATCTCAGGGTTCTCAACTACTTTATTGACCACTAGTCCACACCCTTGCCTGTACTTTCAGAAAAAAACCCAGATAATCCGCAGCCGCTCCTACTTCTGTCACAGCCTCTACCCTTCGGATTATCACTCTATGGTGCGCACTGAGTAAATCCCCCACTATGTAATAGCTTGCAAACCACACAAAAATGTAAACTACACTAAACAAGCCTTATGCAACAAACTCGATTCAAAAGGCATTGAAACGATCGATAAGTCACTTTATAATAATACTAAAGAAAATATATCTTGTAGGTCAATGTGTCAGTAATCTAAATGACTTCACTCTTTCTTCGTATGCAATGGTCGATATCCATATTATGATCCGATTAAATTTAAACTTGAGTATGTTAACTATCTATTTCTGAAACAACGCTTCCAACACGATTTTTTCCTAACTGTCCTACTTACGAAGCAACAAGTGTCACGCAAAGAGCAATGAGAATTACATGCATGGCCTCTGAATGGCTTGAATAACGTGAAATACATAAAATTATCATACCTTTGGAATTTGTTTTTAATTTTTGGTCCACCTAACTCTGTCATATCAATAGTCAATACACAGAAAAAAGACCACTCTCGAGATCGTTAGGGCTTTATTTAATACCCTTCATTTACTATATAGTATTTGCCTCTTTAATTTCCTCAACTCTCACAACTGTCCCCTCCCTTTTTTCCTTCCTATAAATACCCCTCATCACCATTTTTTATACACAACAATAGAAGTAAAAAAAATCACTCTATTTTTTCTTGTGTGTGTGAGAGAGAGAGGGGTAATTAAGAGTGAAAAAATGGCAAGTAATTGGTACATAATGTTTGTGTTTGCACTTGTAGTGCTTGTCCATGTTGTTACTGCAAGAAACATTCCTCAGGTTTGTTGTTTAGCGACAAAAGTTGTCCGTCACTATTTTTTTTTACTACATATATATAAATATAATAAGAAATCCGAGTACGGATTTGATGAACCCAATAATTTTTCTCAAATATATGGTGTACTTGTATTAAACATGTACAAATGTTAAGTTTACAACCTAGTTATTAACACTTGAAATCGTCCTTTATATAATTCAGAATCCTTAAGGTCAAAATTTTGGCTTCGCTTATGAATTTATAAGAGCACAAAATATCGTTATATTATCGAATTGTTTTTACTTGTTACAAGAGGTAATTTAATTAACTTGACTTTATTTTCCAACTTTTACAGACGGTTATCTCATATACTTATTTTTTTGTGACCTGATAGTGTAAAAATTAAACTTGTACATATACTAAATATTATGTATTGTAGTATGCATCGTTACGTATATACCTGATATTTCTAACAAAAGTAGTTCCTAATTTGTCTGCTTCAGGCTCAGAGTGAGGGTGTACCGGTAAACACGGAGATTATAAGTAAAGCTCCAACACCTAGCAAAGGCCTTGATGACAAAAAGAATTTCATCTCATTTGGTGGAGTTGGTGGTTGGGCAGGAATTGGTGGTTATGGTGGTGTGTTGCCTACTTTTGGTGGCATTGGTGGTGCTGGTGGAATAGGCGGTGCTAGTGGTATCGGAGGGCTAGGTGGTCTTGGTGGACTTGGTGGTGGTGTTGGTGGTGTTGGAGGACTTGGTGGTGGTGTTGGTGGTGGAGTTGGTGGTGTTGGTGGTATTGGTGGCATTGGTGGTGTCAAACCCTAGGAACATTTTAATTTCTTGTTGTAATTTTGTCTAATTAAACTTTTATTTTTAGCATTGCATGCATTTCTAATTATTATCCTACGTTTGTATTTTTGAAGTTTTCTTGTATTAGTAGTATTTTCCTAAGTTAATTAGGATATGATACTACTTTTTTTAGGTTCAATTTTCAAGTAATTGAAAGTCATGTTGGTTTGACTTGTTTCTAAGTTATCATCTACTATACGTTTCTAATTGAAAATTATTGCTCCCTTTTTTTCTACTCAAACTATTTACTAAACGGAAAGGGAAAAAAGAACCAAATGCATAAAGGTTCTGATTCGAGTGAGAGCCATAAAGATTCTGATTTGAGTGAGAGCTTAAACTGGTGAGACGAGAAGATTTTGATCGAAAGCTCTCAGCTGATAGGCAAATATTCAGAGTTTGAAAATTTTGAGTTTCTATAATGACCTCAAGTTAATACATAATAAAAAGTAATAAATACTAAGTTTATAGTCAAATATGTAAATATAAGATCTGAGCAAAAAATATTGAATTCCGATGAACTCGTACCTATTCCACAGTTCTGAATCATGATGAGGTTTTTTTTTTTTTTTTAAAAAAATTCAATCGATTCGATCGAAATTTTTATACCTGTTAGGTCATGTAAATAAAAATGAAATGCATGATAATCTCAATATGATATATAAAACATCAAAATATTATAAACTTAGTTGTAAATTAATAAGGAAACTTCAATTTTCCCAATTGTACAAATCAAAAGCTAGAAAAATCTTTTGACGCCCTTTCAAAACTAAATACGTTTCATTCATAATAACATTTTACTATAAAAATCAAAATCGATTTTTCATGTTAGGTCAAAAAAATACATGTATTGATATACTGCACAAAAACATCATATATACGGGGGCAAAACATAACCCTATGGCTTATAACATTGAATTATCAAAGCAATAATGTGATGTTATATGTGTTATATTATATTATATTATATATTTTTTGTAACAATATTTCGTTATAGCAATTAAAATATTTCTAGACAAATGAGAACGAATAAATTTCTGTCTAATTATTGTCCAAATGGTGCAAAAGTTCTATAAGGCCCTGAGATTCTGGCTTTCTTTGATTATTTTGCGTCACTTTCTGTTTGTAACACATTATTAGTCGATACACTTTCTTACTTAATTTCTTTCTTTCTTCTTTTGCTTAGAATTCAATCTTCACTTTGTAGAATTAAGCAGCTAATAAGGCAAAATTATGTCACTTTTAACCACAAAAAGGGTCTTTTTGGTACCTAAAATATGTTCATATACTTGTCAATTCACGTGAGGTACGTACGTATATATATGTGCATTGTCTGCTCAACAATTATAAGCATTCAAGGTGATTTAATTTTCATAGTTTAAGAGACATGGCTCGATTATTGTTGTTGGTGTTAGCATTTTTCCTCATGATGATGAACATTAATATTCATCAAATTTCAGGTGCTCATCCTGATCTAGTGGTCGTTCCTTACCCAATTAGCCCCGCATCTTCACCATTACCTGGTGGAGATAGTGGTGCAGGAGGTGGAGGAGGAGGAGGAGGTGAAGGAGGTGGTACAAAAGGTGGTTATGGCTATGGAAGTGGTAGTGGTTCTGGATGGGGAAGAAGTGGTGGAGGCGGTGGTGGTGGTGGAGGAGGTGGAGGTGGAGGTAGTGATCGAGGACGAGGTAGTAGAGGATCAGGCCAGGGTATTGGTTGTGGTGCGGGTCAGGGTTCTAGTGGTACCGATGGAAGTGTTCCAATTCCTAGTCCTAGTGTCAAGCCTTGGATGACAAGGAAAGTTTTCCCTGGTTTTTACTAGTCATGACTCATGAGTCATAACTAGTAAAAAATGTCACCTACTTAATTGTAATATGACGCAATAATATATGTAATAATATTTTCTTTTGTACTATAGTACAAAAGATAAATAAAGAGAATAAGGCATGAAATTATTATATATATGTGCATGGACCCTTTTTGTGAATGAGTGTTGGTGATCTTCTAATACTTTCAAAATGATATAATACTTTTGGAATATTTCATATTGATTAGTTTTGGTTTGATTTTGAGTTTGATATAATAATCTTCACCAAAATCACAATTCAGACGCACGTGAGAGTTTCTTCTCATCCAATTTCTCGTGAATAAAAAGACTCAAAAAAATAAAATATGATTTGAATTAAGCTAGAATAAATCTTAAGTTAGGGGTGATATGAACACCCTTCTCTTGAAATCCTTCGGCTTCGATATAAAATCTAAGTTAGGACTGATCCATATCTATAAAAAATTTAATTTTATACTCTATAATAGATATTAATTTGATTATATGATTCTTTGTCATATTGATCAACAGAAACATAATGTACTATAGATGATCTATAAATAAAAAACTAAAAATACTCACAAAATTATTTTCTTTTATTCAAATTAGGAATAGTTATAAAAAAAATATTTCATTCCCAAAATAGTGAACGGACACAAAACCATAAAAATAAATAAAATTGGGGTGCCTGTGCTAATACTAAATTGAACAGGTATCACTATCTAAATAAACTTAAATCAAAGGGTACTAACAAAAACGTATAAATTAATCTTCAAGTCCCTCTCATTCTCACTATAAGTATTTTTCCCATCCCTAAGGCGGGAAAATATTGGGTAGGAAAATTCACGCACAGAGAGAAGATGAAGAAGAACTCAAATTCAAAATCCGGCAGAGATCTACAAAGCTTGGTCGAAGCTATCAAATCTTCAGATGTAAGCTTTTTCTTAACTCATTATGATTCATCTGCTGTATCATTTATAGAAATTCCAGAAGTTTTTTAGCTATAGTTTCGTTGTTATGAGTAGCAGATTGATACAGGAAGTAGTGTTACGTTGTTTTTAGGTTTAGTTTCTCACTTTAGGTGCCCTGTGTTGATTGTGTAGATGTCAAATTGACTGATTTCAGTTCCAGTCATTGGATTCAACTGTTTGCACCGTTTTTCGCTGTAAATTTACTCGTTTTATGATGTTAATTCGATAAATTATCGTTATTATGAGTTGCAGTTTGATACTGGAAGTAGTTTTACGTTGTTTTTAGGTTTAGTTTATCTCTTTAGGTGCCCTATGTTGTTTGTGTAGAGGTCAAATTGACTGATTTCAGTTTCAGTCATTTGATTCAACTGTTTGCACCGTTTCCGCTGTAAATTTGCTCGTTTTCAGAAGTTAATTCACTATAATTTCGTTATTTGAGTTACGTTTTAATGAAATTGTTGTTGGAAAAAGTGTAGATTGTTTCTAGGGTTTAGTCTCAGTAATTTTTGACTAGATTTTACTCGTTTCCTGGTCCTTGGTGCCCTAGAGCAAACGGACTAATATCAAGTTTAGTCATTTGATTCAACTGTTGTATCATTTCTTCATCACGTATTTTAAAGTTTTCGTGTAGTTTCAGCAGTTTGTTTCCTATAATTTCATTATTATGAGGTGTAGTTTGATTATCTATAAGTTATTCTAGATTAAATATGAGGCAGGATTGTTGTCCGACGTTCTGTTTGTAGATAATGCGTTGAGTCTGCGAAATTAAAATGTTATTAGGGAACCTTCTCTAGTAAACAGCTTGTAGAAATTTCAGTTTCTTCATGGAAGCATTTGTAGCTTCATGGACATTGTTCCTCCTGACTAATATATCTATGTTTTTTGTTCTTTTCGGATGCTTTTTATACTTGTTTTCTCTACTTGATGGCTTTCACTATGTTAAATGTTTTCTTGGATCATACCTAATAACTCTTAGCTTTTTGCTAATCTTAAGTTATTCCTTGATATAATTTTCTAGTTATTTACATCCTAAGTTTGATTCAATAGTGTCATTTCTATCCGACAGGTTGTTGAGAATCGTGTTGAATTGCTTGATGAACTTGGTGAGCTAGATTTGACCGAGAAATCAGAAGTGGTTTCTCTTATAGAATCCTTACAAGTATCCTGATGACTATTAGACATACTTTTCTTGATTTCACAGTGCAGTGCATAGATTAATTGGATTCAGAAAGGAAAATTTAGATTTCCTTGTAAAAGGAATCATGAGACAAAAACACTAGGTGATTTCTTCCTGATGTTGGTGGGAGGTGACATGTATCCCACATAATTAGCCGAGGTGCGGGCAAGTTGATTGGACAGAACTGTTATAAAATGAAGAAGAGATGAAATAGAGAATTCATTTGTTGTCTGTAAAGAATAATAAACTGGGAACTAGATTGTGGTTTAATCATTGCCATTGGTGTAGGAATTCCAAAATTCAGTTACAAGAAATGATTTTCTATAATCACACAGAGACTACAAGAAAATTTGGTTGAGAGAGCTGATCTTCCTAGGTTTGAAACGACTTTCCATGATTTCTTCTTTGCTGATGTTTAACTTGTTTATTTTTGTAAGCAAACAGAACTCCTGATAATATATAAGGGCTTTGTTAGAATGAATACATGCGAGCTACACTAAACCAAGTCAGCTTCTCTTTCTCTTCATGTTTTATGAATGATGTTGCAACCAAATATATGTATTCCGGAAGATGTGAATCTCATTCTTCTGGTTCAGTAAAACAGCTTGTTTGATCTCATTTTAGTAGCTACTCTTTGTTATCTACCTTAACATTTTACTGGACACTCTGGGAAGACTTCACATGTCTTGACATTTCTCAATGCAAATTGAACAAAACCATTTTGCACGTGGCTGCAAAATATTTGCTGTCAGACATATCTGCAAGCCTAGGACAGTTTCTAGGCCTAGGAGCCAAAGTAAGTGTTGTTTTATTCCTCATCTTCTTAATTATGTAATCAGTATTCATGATTATACATATTGCTTATATTAAGTTCTTAATCACTAGGCTGCTGTATGGTGTAAAAAGCATCTACAGATGACACTCATGTCGACTCAGGACTCACCTGAAGAAGAACATAGCAGCCTCTTTTATCAGGTCAAATCATTACCTTTTAGTATACTAAAACAATGTCACTGATAAATCTGGATTTGGTTGTACATTTTTAAGAGAGGTTCTCATATATCCTTTGAGTCCTTGAGATCAATCTAGTTGCAATTTTCTTTATTTGAGTCTGAACTTTATATCATAGTCGTCCATCTGCATAACAATCAAAAGATTATAATTTCCTGTCTTGTGAAAGCGGTGAAGGTACTCTTTTCTGTTGCTTTCCCTAGCAGGTAGACCTTTTTTTCTTTATAATATGAATTTTTTCTCCATTCCAACTTTGATAAATTCACTGCATTTTTTAGTAGCAGTGTCTGGCGTGGCAATGTCAGGTACTAGCACCACATGGATACGCAAGTGTAGTCAACCAAACAAAACTGACCAAATCATCTGTAACACTTTAAACTGAACTGGACCACATGAGTTGTTTACCTGTTGATAACATTATTGTTGTGTGTCATGAAGCTGATTGATATAACTGGCTAAACATCCAAACTGAACTGTGCAAAGTGGAATCCCCTTGTGGATTCTGTAGTCATGTTTCTAGCATTAGACATTTAGCTGGTGATTGTTTTATGTGCCTTTGCATTTCCTTCAAATGTAAGTTTCCTTAACTTTGAAATGCATGTAGTGTCTGACAAGGCTATCAAGTTGTACTTTTCTAACAGATCTTGTTTCTTATCAGTTGCTATTGGATTTGCTTGGCTACTCTGCCTCTATTTTCGCAGCTTTGACCAGATACCCCATTGCGGTTGACAACGGGTTAATGTCTATTATTGAAAATTTCATCTTGGAGGAATTAAACCTTATAAAGGATTGTATTTTAGCAATGAAGGTATTGATTTCTTATTTATACTGCTACGCATGTCGTGTTTCACGTGAGTACTTTTATTTTAGCCTTTTCCCCTCTTCTGGTAAGGACAAGTCTCTCTTACCCCAAAATGTCATGAAACTCTTCCACCATGGAGCTAAAATTGTTATTTGTGATACTCTAAATATTAAATCGTTATCACTGCATAAAAACATTGTCATTACGATGCCCAAACTTGCTGCAGAACCTTTTGTTTGTCCAAGTACCTGCCACCATGCCATTGCAGCAGTTTGGCATTTGAGTTAAACTTTTATTATATTAGCCATTTTGATCTCAAAAACTGGGTCAAATGTTTCCTATTTTTTGTAGTAGTAAAAGCAACAGGGTGCACGTCACTTGGCAACTATTTCGAGTAACGAGAACTCAATAAATTGCTTGATTTCGTTGAACTTGTAATAGAAATATAAATTGAGAGATGTTGTCCAAACCTACTGAAAGTTGGTTGAAAGTCACAATGATTTGCATATTCTTAAATTGAAAAAAATTTCTCAACCAAATTTCAGCAGATAAACTTCTCAAAAATCATAATATTGGATTTAACCATACATTGCACACAATACAGGCCTTGGTCGTATGGAAGCAGTCATACTACTTCCATTAATTAAAATGAAATGGACAAAAAGAAAGCACTTGTACCACCTTTTCATGTTTCACTCATATCCTTTTCCCATCTTTTCCTTCTGAACAATCTCTAGCAAATATGATACAGAAAATGCCTTCTTTTTCTCATAAGTAGATGTAATAGTCAATACATGCAGAATACATACGTAGGTATATGCTGTTATTATCTTTAGTTATACTGTTAAGGACTGTTTGCTTTTATTATCTTTACTGCTCTAAACTTTCGTGATTATCTCTAGGAAATTTCCTCATTTGGTTCAGACGTGCAGAAAATTGCATTGGAAGTTCTTGATGCTCTGATACGGTTGTGTAAGGTATATTCCCATGGCATAAACTGGGATTCTTACCTTAAGATGGAGGAGGAAAGAAAAGTTATGGAAAGTGAAGAGGCTGAAAGTGCAGATCATGTCAACAAGATAATGAAATTTACGGTTGAGAAGTTGTGTGAGTTGGGCATCCTTGCAGCTAATGATGGAGGAAATCTTGTGAGCTTAATTAATCTGTCATGGAAAGGTGTAGTTAACTTACTTCAGCTTGGCAAGGGTTCTTTGGCTGTAAAGTTGAATGTAGGAGACATTATTCTGACTCTTATTTCTCTGGCTAATGGATCTTTGAGATGTGCGGCTGAGACTTGGTCATCCCCATTGAAAGAAGCAGTTTCTGCAATGGAAGCTAGAAGAGTGTTCCTTCCAGTCAAGTTTTACTTGATTAATGCTGTGCGAATTATCTCTCAGTACCCATCCGAGGCATTTTATGTGTTCAAAGATATAATATTATCTGTCATAATGATCTCAACCTTTAAAATATTCCTCATTAAAGATGAGCTGCTCAAATTTGCTGGTGATGCAATTTCAGAAATCTTGGAGCCGACATCCTTTCATATGCTTAATTCTTTCCTTAACTCAGCTCAAGTGAAATCAGAGCAGAAGTTTCAAATTTTGGAGTGGTTGTTTGGCGGTGAAACTGATTTAGATAATGTCCCCATAGGGTGCAATATTAACGAAGCTAGTAGCATGAGTGCAATATTTTCTGTAAGTTCTGGCACTATGCAGGGAGCAAAGATACTATTTATTGGTCGAGTAGCCTTGTTTGTTAATCTTCTGAAAAACTCACCTGATATTGAAGATGATGCAAGACTAGGGATGGCTAGAAAACTTGGATGGTTATTGTGCATCTGTACTGACAAAGATGTGTATTCTTCCATTCTTGTCTTGGAACTTCCTACAATGTCTCGTACTAGTCAAAAACAAGAATCTGATGAGCCCCTGTTCCATTTCATTATTAATGCCTTGAAAACCTTCATGATAGTTACCTCTTCAAGTCAAGCTTGGTGTGAAATAGAGTCTTTTCTTCTTGAAAACCTTTTTCATCCTCACTTTCTTTGTCGTGAGATTGTTACTGAACTTTGGTGCTTTATCTCACGTCACGCTGATGGAGTTGTGGTAGATGACATTATTGAAAAGTTCTGCTCATTAATGAAGTACACAGAAGCTCCTGACGTTGCACTAAATCCTGATAGTCTGGTCAGAAAAATGGCGAGATTTCTCTGTGTGCTCGTTACATCTGGTCCAAATTCTATGGTAGATAAAGTTTATAAGACAGTGGTTGGATATAACACATCACACTATTCATCAGTTACTTACTTAGCCTTGCTTATGGAGGGATTCCCACTAAATGCACTTTCAGAAAAATTGAGAAGTGAGGCAAAGCAACAAATTGTAACTCAATACTTTGACTTCCTTGGGAGTTTTGGGGGTACACTACTGAGAGAAGGCGGCTCTGCTGTTTATGGTGCTCCAGTTTTTGCTCTTTCTGCCGCTCTGCAGTTTCGGTATGTGATCAGCTCCTTTGCATGAATTGGCTAATTCTCTCAAACTTAATTGGCTAAATACAAATGTTTATTCTTGTTAACCAGAAACACGGAATGTTGAAATTTACAGTTTTAAGCTTATTGTGGAACAGAACTATTTAAACTTTTTCTTATTACCTGCATTGAGTGATAAAATAAAAGACTTAGAAAGTTGGTGTTTTAGTTATAAAGCAAATGACTATCAGTGTTGGTGTGTTTTGGCCTCTGCTCTATAATTGTAATAGATGTAGCTTTTATAAGACACTATCTATGTTTTTACTATTGATAAGTTCAAATTATCAACTTCGATTCAATATGTTCCTTTTTTCCTGTTTTTTCTTGTTGCAGCCTAATCAGCATATCAGATGCTGAGATGAAGACTATAAAGTTCCTTGTTGCTATTATTCACAAGTACAGAGATTGTTCAGACATCAAAATAAAGGATAAATACCGCAGGCTTCTTAGTGAGACACTAGGAATCATTTCTAACATGAAGCATTTGTATACTTCCAATGAGATGGAAGAAGTCATTTTGGCCCTTCAGAACCTCTTCATCTCTGGACCAGCATTATCAGATGGAAAATTATTTCAATGCAAACCAAACTTGTCATCTTTTATGGCTGGCCTTGGTGAGATTGAATTGGAAGACCGAGAGGACAATGCAGTGAGTTCAGCTGTGTGGGAGCTGTATCACATGTTGCTTAGAGAGCGACATTGGGCACTTGTTCATCTCGCTATCACAGCCTTTGGATATTTTGCTGCCCGCAGTAGTTGTAATCATCTCTGGAGATATGTACCTGAAGATGCAGCTCTTTCATTTGATCTGGCAACAGGAAAAGAGGCTGATGAGGAGAGATTTATGTCTGACCTGAAAACATTTCTTGACAAGGAATCAGCATGTCCAAAGATAAAACCTTGTCCGGACACGGTTAACATGTTTGCTATGGATGGTCAAATGCTGAAAGAGACCTTGAAAAAGATAAAAGACGTTGATCTGAAGCTTATGGTCTGTGATCCCATGGAGGTTGACAATGAAAAGCAACCCAACAGAAAAAGAAAATTTCCTAACAGAGTTACCAAAGGAGTGGAATTACTGAGAGATGGCATGAAGGTTATGGGTGATGCTCTTTCTGAGTGGAAGCATAATCATTTCGACTCCACTGATATTCGTGATAAATTCTTGACTCACTTCTCTCACCTGGAAGATGTGGTTACCCACTTGGTGAGCCTTGCTGACAGTGGCTAATTTCTACTGGAATAGTTCACTTCTGCAGTGACTGATGCAAATCATGATCAGGTATTTGCATTGGACTTAATCTGTTATGGATAATGGTGCATCTCTAAATTTGTCTATAATTCTCTAAGTTTAGTTTGGGATGAACTCAGGATAGCACGGTATGATTTTCTTTGTACTTGTATTTACATATAAGTGAAGCAAGTTCAGAATTGACATAGTTAAAACAAAAGTACTTGTAAACTGTTGGAGAAAATGAATGTTATTTTAGTGAACATCTTGAAATTTTGTTCATAGTGGTATTTGGGTTATTAGACTTTCAGCACATAAAGATCTCTTTGACGAATCCCAGTTCCGAGTCAGTCTTATGAATGACCATTAAAAACTATAGGACAAGGACATATATAATGCTTTGCATAATAAGATGAATCCAATTGATGGTGGAAAGCTAATGAAGAACATACTAATGATTATCATGTGATTAACAAAATCCAATTCAACTTTGTCGAAAAACATTGCTCATACTCTATATATTCTAGAGAGTTTGAAACTTGCATACCATATTTCTTAGAACATCATACCCGGTATAATTCTACAAGTGGGGGTTGAGGAGGGTGGGGTGTACGCAGCCTTATCCCTACCTTGTAAGGATAGGGAAGTTGTTTTCGGTAGACCCTCCTCTCAAGTAAACTACACTGACAGTGTCACAAAAGACTTTTTGTGACTTACTTTCTTTGATAATTACTTTGATCAATTTCTAGTGCTACATTTCAGTTAATAATGTCTTTTAAAAAACATATTTAGAGATGTAGAAATTTATCTGAGAAGAAACTACCAAATATTAATCACCAATGAAACAAAGAAATAGTATGAGATTAAATTCCTTCTTCTTCCCACTCATAGAACCTAAGTAGTAGGAATGCTCCATTCTCATTAATCTGCCAAGTGCACCTTTTGTTAGCACACCTGTTCTTATCCCTCTGGTAATCAAAGAAAACCCAACTATCTCCATAATATTGACCAGCTCCATAATCCATAAAGCATGACAATACATAATTACCACCAGGTCTCGGGAGGTCAACGTCGACTGTAAAAGTCTCACTCGTGCCTTGTGTTAGTGTAATTGGTACATATTGCAATCCATTTAAGTCACACTCTAAGTGTAACTTAGTTTTGAAGGATATCGAATCGTAGATGTCGATAGTGTATCTCTCTGGTTCAGAAGCTACAAATAAACAAGTGATGAACAAAAAAAATAGGACAAGGATTGGAATGTTTAGTACTATAGAAGAAGCCATTTGTTCTCTTTTTTGGTTTTTCTTGTTCATTCTTTAGGATTATTATGTCCTTTATATAGTACATAGTTTTCTTGTTCTCAATCCTTATAATGAATTAGTTTCTATGAATATACAGTGTCTAATTTGAAAAGGATATTTGTTCTCTTCCAAATTAGGGAAAGTTTGATTATGTATATCTTTATCCAATTTGAAGTTTTTCTCATTTTAGCCAAATATATTTATTTGATTTCCTTTTTTTAATTTTAGATTTTCCGTAATAGGTGCATTCTTTGTCTATATATTAATTATTATATGAAGGAAGTAAGATTGTGTAGGATTTTTATAGTACATGCTTTTTTATGCAAGATATCACACCTAGGTACATCTCTATTCATGTTACATAAAAGAACAGGTTCTAATCAGCCAGTATTGATTTTAATAGGATATATATGAACATTGGTACTCGAGACGAGGGTCTATGAAAAAATAACTCTCTACCTCCACGAGGTAGGGATAAGTTATGGGTATATATATATATTCTACCCTTCAATTAGTTAAGTTCTTAATTAATTGAAGACTATAAAACACTATAAATATTTTTTGCATCATAACATATATGATGAGAGAGAACATTACAAGGAGTGGTTCTAGGCCTTCCTTTACTAAGAATTAAAAGTAGGGTATGATCATCATAGAGTTTATAACGTACTATCATGATGACATTGTCCAATTGAAGATTAGATTCTGTTGTGAGTTGAAGAAGAGATATAAACCAGTTGGCATTAGATTCCAAGTGCACCTTTTGTCTGCAATTTCACACCTAGGTATATCTCTACTATATTTAAAAAGAAGAAAACTTCCAGACCTAGGACCAGAAGTCATGTTACAAAGTAGTGTAGCTTCTACTTGGGAGCCAACATCAACAGAATATTTATGAAGATGAGATTGTCTAAGACTAACTCTTGGTTGAGTAATACCGTTAATTGCACAATCCATGTCTAATGGATCGATTAATTCATCGATGACATTTACATTGAAGAAAGGCATGAATAAACTTGCAGTTGAGCCATAGAAGGGGAGTGATGATAGAAAGAAGAAGAGGTAAACTAAAATTGACAATTGAAATTTGAGTGAAGAAGACATTTTTTTTCTATCTAGTTACTAGAGTTTGAGTTCTTTATATAGGTAGAAAATATAAGAAAAGACGAAAACTTAATTTATTAAGTTTTTAATTCTAGATAAACACAATCTAGAGTTGGATTGTGTGAACTATCTATTTTGGCAAAAAACTTAGAAATGATTTCTCTTACAACAAAACTTTAAATTTAATTATAAACTTAATTCTTTGAAAAATAAGAAAAGATTTCACGCTTGTACAATTGTTCATCATTTGTTTTTTCAGAGAAAAATATTTTGATCGGTATGAGAAAAATTGAAAAATATTCCTTAAAACATTCTAACACTTCATTTTGGTCTTTAATTTATTAGAAAAACAGAAATTTTTGAAAAAATAAAATAAAAATATTAAGCTCCGATATAAGCCATTAAATTTCTGAGTACGTCTTAATACCAAAAAGTATTTGTCCTAGCAAAACTAGCTTAAACCAACTTCCTCCGTTTCATTTTATATGTTTCAGTCGAACTGAATATGAAGTTTTAAGAAGTAAGAAAGACTTCAATTTTTTATATTCTAGATAATTAAAAAGAAAAGAGATAAAATTAAGAATATTATATAGAGTTAGAAGTTTTATAGTCAGCAGCTCATAATAATCTTCAAATATGACATAATTCATTTGCTTGAAAAGGTTGAAGTCACTTCAACCTTTATGCAAATACAAAAAATCAATCAAAAATAAAAAAAAACTTTTAGCCATCAAATTTAGAGAGCTAAAAAAAACCATATTGTAAAACACAATACTTGCTAGTACTAATTTACAACCCAATCCCAATAAGTCTACCAATTTTCCATACACTATTTTTTAGCAAAATTAATACCACACATAGATAACGGGCGTGTTCGTTCTGACTCTCAAGCGAGAACCATAAACAAGTGATCGGTGCACCATCTTTGCTGCTACATATATTATTCTTGATGACTTAATAGATTCATTCAATTGAACTTAGGAGGACGGGGACTACCTTTAGGCACGACGACAATGAGCTTTGCACATATGTATACAATCATAATAACAAGGTCCTCCACAATGAAGAGGACAATCCAAACGCATTCCTTTGCATCTATTTTTAACCATGCATTGAGCAAATTCACCTATTTTGTAATCTTGAATATTGTTCATTTGCCAATGTTTATGATGATTATTATGCTCTTTTTGTTTCCTACATCCCC
>JAJONR010015412.1:0-18518 GCA_029582245.1 Solanum etuberosum
TTTTACATGTAGACTTTTTATATACACTTTGTATATACGTTCGTATAATATATATATACACAGTATATATATGTTCACCCATAGATCTTTCATATTCAATTTTCATACGATATATATACATATATGATATATTTTCATCAACGCACTTTTTATACACACTTTATATTTATTATTTATACGATGTATACATATTGTATGCATTTTTAATTGTGGGAGAGATAAGCGAAAGAGAGAGGAGAGAGAGACGTAGAGAAGAAGTTTGGGTATAAGTTTTCATTATTTTGAATCTATAGTGCATATCAGGGATATATACCAATGTTGAGCCATTTTAATTTCTAATAGTTATACCTTGATTTTTTTTTCCCAACTCTCATGTCAAATCTAATATGTTAGCCAAAAACAAATAATAGAGTACTAACATACAATAATCATTTAAGTTGTTTCAATAGGGTAAGAAAATATCTTTCACCTTTTTTAATATAAAATTGTATCTAAAGTTTAAGGTCACTAGACGATAAGGGTTAGGTAGACAAAGAAAAAACTACATAAAATAGACATTGTGAAATTATTTATCTAAATTGACCAACTCAAACTATTTATTCTTAATGGTCCAAACTATTTACCCGCTTACCCCACTTTCTCCTTTCTTATTTCGAGTATGATGTCAACATCATTATTATGAATTAATCCTCTGTGATATTTCATCGGTATATTGATACTCTATCGGTAGCATATAGGATTGGACTCTTTCTTAAAGAAATGAATAAGAAACAATTAAGAGAAAACTATTAAAGTCACAATCTTATTTATTAAGCTCTAAATTAGTAGAAAATATTCTTTTATGTTTTTTTTTCTATTATCTAAATTATCTCTCATTTTAAAATTGTTTTAAATTAAAATATTGAAGAATTGAAATATACCGTAATAATACCACGATCGTATGTAGATATACCGTAATGACCATGGATGATTGAGTAATCTCATCGAAAAACTGAAGAAAACCTCAATGAAAATATTGTTTAGTTACTCATTGATATCACCAGAGTATATTATACTTTGATGGTATAAAAGAGGAAGAAGCGATCTTTCAATGAAGACACCGCTCAGTTACTCTTTGATACCATCAAAATCTATTCATATATTGTAATATACTGTGATGGTATCAAAGAAGAAAAAAGGGTGGGCGCTGATGTCGGCATGATGTTAGCACGCGAATAAAAATAGATATATGCCATTTTAAAATAAAAAGGGGTATAAAAGTAATGGGGCATTTAAGTAAATATTTTAATTTTTTGGGGTATAAGTAGGGCTGGGTATAAAATACCAAAAATCGAATTACCTAATTGAACCGAATTTTCTGGTAATTTGGCATTCGGTAATTCGATATTTGGTATGGTATTCGGGAGTAAAATTTTAAAATTATGGTATTCGAGTTTCGATTTGGTACGAGATATTAGTACCATTTGGTATTTGGTATTGTCCGAATACCAAATTATTTACTTAATGAAGGTTATATATCAACGTATCCATTACTCATTAGTACAAGTCCAAAGAGAAAGTTAAAGATAAGCATGAACAATCCAAATACATATGTCTTTTGGTTGTATCAATTTGCTTTTCTTGATGTCTAATTACTTGTTCATCTTTTATTATATCGTGTCTCCACATAAAAAATAGAAATGATTGGAGAAATAGTATTAACTTTGTAGTGCAATCGGCTATATCTTCAATACAGTATTACCAAATACCGTACCAAACCGAAGTTTAATTTACCGTTTACTGAATTACCAGACCAAAATTTAAAAAATTGGTATATGGTATCTACTTTTAAGTACCAATTATCGAACCCAAAATTTGAGAAATCCGAATCAAATACCGAACGCCCACCCCTAGGTATAAGTGTTCTTGTAATGACCCGAAATGTCATTTTTGGAAATTTTCATAAAATTACCGTTTTACCCCTCTCAATAGTTACCCCAAGTCATTTAGGATTAGTCGGTGAAGTTGATTTAGAAATTTTAAACTATTTATTTAACTACGGTTATTTAGTTGACAGATACTTATTAAATAATTATTTTTTATTAGTTGATAGTTAATAGGTCAAGTCCATATATAATATAATTTAAATTAATACCTTATATCACTTTATATCATATTTCTTTTGAAAAAGAAAACCTTCGGGAGAGAACATCGCAGCTTCGACACAACCAAAGCGCAGTGACTGACTTGCACCAGGTAAGAACTAACCAAGTCTTAATTGATGCTTTTGTATACATGCATAAATGTAATATTATATTATAATCTTAATGATGAGTGGTGAAAGAGGAAAGAAGGGAAATTGACTTGAATAGGGTTGTTGTTCACGTGGGTCCTTGAAATTGGTGTGAATATTTTTCTTAAATGGTAAATTATGGCCATGATGACAATAATTAGTATTTAACTAGTTATTATTGGAAATTATATATAGAGAATAGATTTGGAATAGGCTAAGGTTATGTATGTTTTTTTTGTAGTTAAAGTTAATGGACATGTTTTGTTTAGATTTTGGTTTTGGGAATTATTCTGTGGTTATCATATTATGATTCAGGTTTTGTTATATTGAGATAGGTAAATAAATATTGGGTGTATTATATTAAATGAATATCATTAGATTTATGAAATTTGTGGAAGTCAAGACCTAACCCTAGACTTGGAATTTGAAAAATATAATAGTTGACATGTTAATTGGCATTAGGATTTAGGAACTTGACTATAGATTTGGGTGATGTTTTTGGGTTTAGGCTAGACATATTATAATATGAGTGTTGTTGGATTAGAAATCTTACTGTGATTATTTACGTGAATAGATTGCATTGATTTGGAAGCCCTACGAACGGGGAAGACTCAAGTCCCGGAGTGATTGTTCGATTATTTGAGGCAAGTGGACTTCTAAACCCTTGTTAAGTGTATAGAATCGTGTATTTTCTTGTAGTATGTGTTTGAGAGTAATAAGACTTGGTGATGGGTTGACTTGTCCATATTGAATGATTCTAATGATGAAAAAGGGGTGATAAAAAGGTAATGTGATTAATTATTGGTGTATGATATGTGGAGACTGGTTTGAAAGACTTATTGATTCATTGTTGATGCTGTATCACGATTGTGTTGTTGTGAATTGTGCATTATTATGAAACTTGTCATCTCCTCATTATTTGCGTGAACATGTCATTTGCATTGGTTTTGAGACATGGTTGTGATAAGTGTTATGTGAATTGAGGAAAAATAAGACATTAAAGAGGATGTACCATTTCGAGGGACGTGTCGCGCGCCGCGACGGATACTACTATCGAGGGATGTGTCGCACGCCGCGACGGATACTATTATCGAGGGACGTGTCACACGCCGCGGCGGATTCTATTATCAAGGGTCGTGTCGCACGCCGCGACGGATGCATGGATAGATATGTCCTCCATGGGTCCCGGACAGTGAGACAGCGGGTGTGTATCGTTAGGTCAGACATGCATCACTATACTTGACATTGCATTTCATTGCATTGAACATCTTTACCAGTGGTGAACTTGATCTTGTGTGTTGTTGATCTTGTGAGTGCCTTTCTGTGGAACTTGTTATTGATGAATATTAAGCCTGTTGTTGAGAATATGAAATTGTTAGAGTGTTGTTGTTCAGCTGTGTGCTTTGTAAATTCTGAACTGCTAGGTGTGCTGGTTTTATGCAGGTTGTAGTTGTGGAGGTTCGGTTGGGGTGTAAGGAGTACCTGTATTCTATTCCCTTAGGTTGTGTTTAGAAGTTTACTTGTTGAGTACCGTGTGGTTTGGTACTCACCCCTTGCTTCTACATCTTTGTAGGTTACTAGCCCGAATCTTTGTGATACTCTTTCTTTTCTCTTCTTGTCTGAGGCTTCTTGTGGAGGTTTGTGAGGTAGCTGCTTGTCATCTCAACAGACCTTCTTTCTCCTTATTTATGATTTTGTTCTATTTTAGAAACAATGTCATTTGAGACTTGTATTTTCTTTCAATTTTGTTATAACACATTAGAGGCTTGTACACGTGACAACTAGGTTTTGGGGTATATTTAAGTCGATTATGAGTTTCCGCATTATATTAAAGTATTAAACTTTTATTTATAGTTTATTTCCGCATAGTTTGTGATATTTGGGTTTTAGGCTGACTTGTCTTGGTGGGATAAGACAAGTGTCATCACATCCGTTTTTGGGTCGTGACAGTTCTTTTCCCATAGACAAACTTATTTCAAAGTTAAAGTCTTGAGATTATAATTTTTGAAGTTTAAGGTCGCAAAACAATAAAGGGTAGGCGCACAAAGTTATTTCATAATTATAGACTTGGAATTATAATTCTTGGATTAGTCTGTCGTATTTTTCAGATGAGATAAAAGAAAATCAAGCTTGAGGTATAAATTTATTCTGGAATCAAGATTAGTAATATCTTTAACAAAGTGGAATGTCGTATCTAGAACTTATTTTTTTCACTTTCATCAGGAAAATTATCTTTTTATTTTTACGGAACTTATTCTCATAGCGAAAATATCTTTCAAAAAATCTAACCAATCTAAAATAAGAAAATTGAAAATTACCATACCAAACACATCCTTAGTGACAAAAAATTGAGATTCATAGGCAATGAGAAATTGAATAAATACTACATTAATCTTGAATATTTACTAAAACATTACATACGTATTTGTGAATGGCATAGATATGTCCCAAATGGCTACAATAATACTATTAACTATAAACAAATTCAAATTAAAAATATGTAAAAACTTTATTTTATAAATTCAAAAGTTTAGCTTTAAACAACTAATTTTATAAAGTTGTCTCTATTCTTGAGATATTAAAAATAATTTATTTATTTATTGACAATGTTGGCATAACAAGTATAAAGCCACACGAGATTATAAATTATTAAGTGTCTTAATATAGTATAACCTATTGAAATTCTATTTCATTGGCCGGGACCGAGTTTAATGCTGAAAAAGAGAGATAAATTAATGCAAACATTTGCATATCCGTTCTATTTAACATTATTTTAATACGGTATACTCTATCAAATGATTTCTAATCATTTTGTAGGGTATATAAGAATGATACTAAACAGGGTGGATAAGCAAATGTTTGTATTAGTTATGCTTGCATTAATTATTTTTTATGCATTACTTGATTTGGTGTATTAAAAATGACATTTATTGCACAATTTTTTTAAAAACATTTATTTACAAAAATAGCCCCCACAAATATGATGGAAAAATGTAAATAAAATAAAATTGAGGGACAACTGAGACTTTAACCATTTTAATGCATGCATTAAATTTATAGAGTGCTAAATAAGGTTCTACTAATACATAAGCTAATGCATTCATAATATCTTGAGTGTTTTAAAAGGCGGGGGCATAAGGCAAGCCGTTTTACTTAGTATATTAAAGAGAGATGTAAGCCATAAAACATGAGGCGTAAGCCCTATAGATCATTGAATATTTATATTCAAATCATAAACATTCTTAATAACAGATAACAATAATTATTATACTTGTTCTTTGATGAAATTTTTCTATTTTATCAATTTTAATGTATATTGTAAGTTGCTATAGGTGTTCTTGGGTGAAAGTTGGTGGTAAAGTGGAAGCACCCTTCAAAAATATCTTTAAAATATTATGGAAATAACTTGGAATTTTTGCTTATATACTCTTATTTATAAAAAAAAAATGCCCAGGAGTAAACAAAGAAATTAATCAATTGTAGAAATAATTAAAAGTAAATTGTCCCAATGTTATCGATCCACTACATTCAAACAAAGTAAAAGAAATAGAAATTGATGTAATTAGACCAAAACCTCAAAAATAATAATTTATATATAGAGAGAGAGACTTTTCATATATACTTTATATTTACGTTTCATGCTATATATACACATTATAAATATGTTCACCCATAGATCTTTCATATTCAATTTTCATATGATATATATTTTTATGTTTAGTATTATATATACAATACATACACATTGTATGCATTTTTAATTTCTCAATATATGTGGAAGAGATAGACGAAATAGAGGCTAGAGAAAGATGGAGAGACACGTATGAGAGGAAGTTTGGATATAAGTTATCATTATTTTGAATCTATAATGCAGTTTTTAAGAATATATACTAATGTTGAGCCATTTAAATTTCTAATTGTTAGTTATACCATGCCTTTTTTCCTAACTCACAATGTCAAATCTAATATGATAGCCAGATAAAAATAAAGTACTAACATACGATAATCATTTAAATTGTATCTATAGTGTAAAAAAATATCTTTCACCTTTTGTTAATATAATATTGTATCTAAAATTTAAGGTTGCTAGATAATAAGGGATAAGCAAACAAACTTATTTCAAGATTAAAGTCTTGAGATTATAATTTTTGAAGTTCAAGATCGCTAGACAATAAAGGGTAGGCACATAAAGTTATTTCATAATTTTTTTTTGGTTTCCCACCTGGTGTTTGGAGCCCACATTGGAGCTCCGACTAAATCCAGATCGCGCTCTGCAGGGCTCATTCGGGGGTGGCGCTCCCAACAAGATTTTCTCCATATCCAAGACTCGAACCCGAGACTTCTGGTTAAGGATGAAACACTCTAGTTATTTCATAATTAATTATAGTCTTAGAATTATAATTCTTGGATTAGTTTATCGTGTTCTTCAAATGAGATAAAAGAAAATTAAATATGAGGTATAAATTTATTCTTGAATCAAGATGAGTAATATCTTTAACAAAGTGGAATGTCACTCTGGAACTTATTTTTCCCACTTTCATTAGAAAAATTATTTTTTTTTTGTTTTTAAGTAACTTATTTTCATAGCAAAAATACTTTTTAAAAAATTTAACCAATCGAATATAAGAAAATTGAAAAATACCATACCAGACACATCCTTAGTGACAAAAATTTGAGATTCATAGGCAATGAGAATTTGAATAAATACTACATTAATCTTGAATGTTTACTAAAACATTACATACGTATTTGTGAATGGCATAGATATGTACCAAATGGCTACAATACTACTACTATAAACAAGTTCAAACAAAAAATATGTAAAAACTTTATTGTATAAATTCATATAAAAGTTTAGCTTTAAACAACTAATTTTATAAAGTTGTCTCTATTCTAGAGATATTAAAAATATTTTCATTTGACAATGTTGGCACAACAAGTATAAAATCACACGAAATTATAAATTATTAAGTGTCTTAATACTAGTTTGGCCCGAACCGAATTTGATGTTGAAAAAGAGAGATAAATTAATGCAAACATTTGCTTATCCGCTTTATTTAGCATTTTTTTTATAGTACATTCTATCAAATGATTTCTAATCATTTTGTTGGGCGTATAAGAATAATACTTAATAGAGCGGATGGACAAATGTTTGTATTAGTTATGCTTGCATTAATTATTTTTTATGCATTATTTGATTTGGTGTATTAAAAATAACATTCATTGCATAGTTTTTAAAAAAATATTTATTTATAAAAATAGCCTCCACAAATATGATGGAAAAATGTAAAAAAAGATTTTAAGGGGCAATTGAGTCTTTAACCATGCTAATGCATGCATTAAATATATAGAGTGTATAACTCATGCTAGGATTTTCATGTATTAGTAATACACAATAGAGCGTATGACTAATGCAAGTTCTACCAAATAAGATTCTACTAATACATAAGCTAATGGATTCGTTATATCTTGAGTGTTTTAAAAGGCGGGGACGTAAGGCAAACCCTTTTACTTAATATATTGAAGCGAGACGTAAGTCATGAGACATGAGGCGTAAACCCTATGAATTTGAACACTCTTACTAACCGATAACAATAATTATTATACTTGTTCTTGATGAAATTTTTCTATTTTATCAATTTTAATGTATATTGTAAGTTGCTATAGGTGTTCTTGGGGTGAAAATGGGTGGTAAAGTGGAAGCACACTTCAAAAATATCTTCAAAATATTATTGAAATAACTTGGAATTTTTGCTTATATACTCATATTTAAAAAAAATGCTCAGGAGTAAGGAAAGAAATTAATCAATTGTAGAAATAATTAAAAGTAAATTGTCCCAATGTTATCGATCCACTACATTCAAACAAAAGTAAAAGAAATAGAAATTGATGTAATTAGACCAAAACCTCAAATTGATATATATATATTCAATTTTCATATGATATATTTTTATCAAAACACTTTTTATACACACTTTATATTTAGTATTATTTATACAATATATACACATTGTATGCATTTTTAATTTCTCAATATATGTGGGAGAGATATACGAAAGAGAGAGGCGAGAGGTGATCATAGAGGAAGTTTGGATATAAGTTATCATTATTTTGAATCTATAATGCATTTTTAAGAATATATACTAATGTTGAGCCATTTAAATTTCTAATAGTTAGTTATACCATGCCTTTTTTCCTAACTCTCAATGTGAAATCTAATATGATAGCCAGAAAGAAATAAAGTACTAACATACAATAATCATCTAAATTGTATCTATAGTGTAAAAAAATATCTTTCACCTTTTGTTAATATATATAATATTGTATCTAAAATTTAAGGTTGCTAGATAATAAGGTATAAGCAGACAAACTTATTTCAAAATTAAAGTCTTGAGATTATAATTTTTGAAGTTCAAGATTGCTAGACAATACGTACATAAAATTATTTCATAATTATAGTCTTAGAATTATAATCTTGGATTAGTTTATCGTGTTCTTCAGATGAGATAAGAGAAAATTAAATTTGAGGTATAAATTTATTCTTGAATCAAGATTAGTAATATCTTTAACAAAGTGAAATGTCACTCTGAAACTAATTTTTCTCACTTTCATTAGATTTTTTTTTTTTTTGTTTTTAAATAACTTATTTTCATAGTGAAAATACTTTTTACAAAATTTAATCAATCGAACATAAAAAAATTGAAAAATATCATATCAAACACATCCTTAGTGACAAAAATTTGAGATTCATAGGCAATGAGAATTTAAATAAATACTACATTAATCTTGAATGTTTACTAAAACATTACATACATATTTGTGAATGGCAAAGATACGTACCAAATGGCTACAATAATACTATTATAAACAAATTCAAATAAAAAATATGTAAAAACTTTATTGTATAAATTCATATAAAAGTTTAGCTTTAAACAACAAATTTTATAAAGTTATCTCTATTCTTGAAATGTTACAAATATTTTCGCACAACAAGTATAAAATCACACGAGATTATAAATTATTAAGTGTCTTAATATAATATAACCTAACGAGATTATAAATTATTAAGTGTCTTAATATAATATAACCTATTGAAATTCTATTTCATTGGCCCGGACCGAGTTTTATGTTAAAAAGGAGAGATAAATTCATGCAAACATTCGCATATCTGCTTTATTTAGCATTATTTTTAGGGACAATTGTGCATTATAACAAATTATTAATTTAAAATAAATTATATAGCTACTATTTCATTTATTTCCATAGAGTAGCTACAGTTTCGGACAGTTGGCTATTAATGGGTTCCACAAATTTGTATAAGTAAAAAAAACGGAAGTTATTCTTTTTATACAATTCTCTTCATCTCGTTACTATCTCCCATATCCTTCAATTTCTACTAAATTTTCTCCCCAAAATCTGTTTGAAATTCAAATCTTCACCACTACGCTCCCAATCGTGGCTTCAAAAATTTCAGGTACCGCCAAAACGTGTCTAAATCGATTAATTTAAATTTTTATCTATTTTTTTTCAATTTTTCAAGTTATCTTTCATATCAATTCATCATCCATACAGAGTTTTCATTCATAAAATGGAGGCTCAGTCTCCATCTAAAAGATTGACAAGAGGTATACATTTGCATGGCAAAAATATTGTTGAACAGCCATCCTGATACACTTGGTCAACTATGTCGTTGTGAATAACATTGGTGTGTTGCTTTCTTCAACCTTATACTCAATTTTCAGCTTAATCACATTCATATCAATCCCGAGTATAGTTGCAATAACATTATACAACTCCTTATACGATGAACTTTCTTTAAAAATCACCCCAGTTGTTTAATCAATGTAACAATTGTCACTGTCCCATCTACCGGAATGCACAACTAACACAGCTAATGAAGCCATTTTTATAATTTCTGAATAAAAAAATTAAGTTATATATACATATACAGTTTTATGTTTAAATACATATAATACACATTTACATATATGATTGAGAATCACAACAACAAAAAGAACATATACTTATACAAATTACAGCGAATTCAGTTTTTCATTTATATACATATTCCCAATATATACTTATATAAAAGATTATATACACAAATTAAAGCTTTATATAAATATACAATTTATAAACCTAACATAATAGACATATACCCATTATATATAAATATATAGCATCAAATATCCAAACTAAGGACGAACCTGCACTGTATAAATATATAAATTCGAAAAAAATATTCAACAGTTTCATATACGAATTATACAGATCTGACTAAATCATATCAAAACACCTATACGTATAAACTCTTCACAAATTATAATACAATTTCATGATAATTCATAGATTCGACAACAAATATACAAATCCGAATAAAAATATGACTGTAAAAAAAGCGAATCTGCGATAAAAAATTTAAAATAATCAACAATATCTTTCAGAAAATTTGTGAAAATTTGATAATCACAAATTCTCTTAGAATTCAAAATGACTATACAAATTTGAATTATAAGAACTTTTGAAATCATAATTGTTAAACTCTATTACGAACAAAATATACAACTCGGAATCTACATTCAATTTCAATTGATGAAAGTTTAAAAGCAAAGCTGATTTTCAATACACGATGAACATCAATTTCGACCAGAAAATAAATAAAATCAAAGTATTTTTCAACATGAAATACATTTTACCTCATGTTGTTATCTCTAAAATCAATATGATCTCGATTGTATGTATAGTATCGTCAACAACTTGATCGATTTTCTGAACTGAGTTACAATGGAGTTCTTACCGTTGAAGAAGACGTAGAAGGAAAGAAATTCTATTGAAACTTAATGTGCGTGACTTCAACGATTTTTTCCCTTTTTTTTTGTAATTGAAATTACCGCCTTTTTATTTATTTTTTAAAAAAATCAAAATGTATATATAAATGAAGGAATACCGAGATATACAGAAAAACAACTAATTCATAGCAAACACAAATTTTGCTATGGAGTGCAATTATATAAACTATAGCTATAGCATACAAATATGAATTTTATATTTGCTATACATAAAATTTGCTCTTATTTTTATATAGTAAACTCTATCAAATGATTTCTAATTATTTTGTAGGGTATATAAGAATAATACTAAATAGAGTGGATTAACAAAGGTTTGTATTAGTTATGTTTGCATTAATTATTTTTTATGCATTATTTGATTTGGTGTATTAAAAATGACATTCATTGCACAACTTTTTTTTTAAAAACATTTATTTACAAAAATAACATCCACAAATATGATGGAAAAAATGTAAAATAAAATAAAATTAAGTGGCAATTGGAGAACTACTATTCACTCTCTCTATTTTACTTTTTTATTATTTTATTATTATTTCTATTATTGTTTCTATTATTTTGTAATGAACCTATTATTTTGCGTGTTATGCCATTAATTAAATATCTAATATTTATAATTATTTTTAAATGTAATATAATATTTTAAAAAATATATTATTTAATAAATACTATTTTCATTCCGAATTAATCATTTTTTTTATAAATTCGTCACTAATATAATTTAAAAATCTCCGGTTTGAACAATTTTAGCTAGACATAAAAAATTTAAGGACAAAAATTCTCATTTTTAACTCCGTAATGCATTAATAGAATATTTTTGGGAGCAACGTAATAATCTTGAAAATTGAGTATTTATGTAATGTTTATGTAATTGTATTTCATTAATGGTTTCACTTTTATTTGAATTGTCCATTAATTTGTATATCATATAATATTTGCTTGCAATTTATGTTATTTGAAAATTTAGAATAAAATACAATTTTTATTAAATAAAGAATTTGAAAAAATAAAAATATAATATCACATGAAAATTATATAAAATGATTATTTGAAAAAGAAGAAGAAATGAATTATATTATGAAATAAGAAAATAAGAATGAAATAAAAATAATAATATAATATTAAGGAGAGAGAAGAAGATTATTTTTTAGAAATTAAAATAGAGAATTGAGTTGGAATTGGTTGTCAGAAATAATAGAAAATCCATATTTAGAGAGTAAAATAGAGTATAAGGTTGGAGATGTCCTTAATATTTAATTTGTGTAAGATATGTTAGGTGGGCCTTGATTGTTGGACGTTGAGCGTGTTTAGGGCATACAGTCGAACGTTTAGAGCGTAAACCTCACAAAACTAAGTTCCACACATTAAGTCTCGAGGAGTTTTGCTTGAGCCCCGCCCCGGAGCAAGCCTGGGGCGAGTTCCAACCCTTCCTTTTAAAACGCTAAATTTATTTTCTTCTTATAATAATAAAGTGAAAACAAAAAATATCAATAATTAATTAATTAAAAGAAAAACATTTGTGAATTAATTATTAATAAAGAATAGAAGTATAAGAAGAACTAATGAAAAATTAAGAAAAATGAGCTAAAGCTCTTCTTCGCGTCAACCAAAAGAGGAAGCCGAAAATAATACATCCGCCCCTGGTGACCGCAGTCCTCTAAACCCTCCACCAATCACGGCGGCGCGTGTACTATCCTGAACTATTGTCCTATCTACTCCGCCACTTAATTGGGCAACACAGAGGTTTGCAACCACAGCTCCACTGATTTTACTATGAATTTTGAGGACGAAGATTTTGAACTGAGAGAGATTCAGAGGCTCGAAGGCCACACCGATAAGGTTTGGAGCGTTGCTTGGAAACCGGCTACCGGAATCAATGGTGTTCCAGCTGTATTCGCTTCCTGCAGCGGCGATAAAACCGTACGAATCTGGGAAGAGAACTCCACAGGCTCTTTCCAGTGTCAGGTTTGGTTTTTGTCTAGTCATAAGCAAAATCAAAGCTTTTGCTAAATTTGAATTTGGGATACTTGGAGTAGGTAGTAAAGAAATTCTATGTTCGAATAGACAAAATATTATTGGCATGAAAATATCAGTTTCTGGTTGATATACCACGGAAAACTAATACTTGATCAAAGTGAAAAATTAACAGTAGTGTTTGACAATCTGGAATTTGCTCTACGATCAGTGGATACTAAGTAAAGAGCTGCAATAAAAATCCATTTTTTTCTCTAGTAATTAGTAATCTAAAATTTGTTAATAACTTGTTTACTATGAAGTATCTGTTTTGTCCAAGAAAATAAAAATTATGAAGTAGTAGAAATTAGTTCTTCACATGGAAGAAGTTTATGCAGTGGAACTATATCCACAAAGGAGTTACTCGTGAGAGTATCAGCTTCAAATCTGTTGCGTTAGATTCTGCTTTAGTTCTTCGATCTTTATTTTGAGATTTGGTAAGTTTCTCTTTTTATGAATTATTATTTACTTATGATAGTTAATTAAATTTATTGGAAAGCACACATGGGGTTGTGCAGCCACAAAGCAAGGTGTACATTTTTTCCGTTTTCCTTTTTTCTTCTTCCTCTAGTACTCTTTCCATGCTCAAGAAGTAAAGTCACCTTCATCCTCTAGCTATAATGACTATTCAACCTATAAGAATAAAAACCAAGCTGTAGTGACTATTTGAAGGAAATTTTGCAGGCTGTTTTGGAGGAAACACATACACGGACTGTTAGATCATGTGCATGGTCACCGTCGGGCAAATTTTTGGCAACAGCTAGCTTTGATGCCACCACTGCTATTTGGGAAAATGTTGGGGTTGACTTTGAGTGTGTCTCCACTTTGGAGGTACAGTTACCTTTTGGCTTCCGTCTCTCTTTCATTTTTATTACTTCGGCTCTAACAATAACGTCCACAAAGTAGGCAAAACTAATATCTTCTGTCCGTTAATATCTTATGCATATCACAACATAAACTTCAGAAATCTGTCAATAGATTAAGAGAATTTGTTACCTGTGAAGTTGTGCTTAATCCTTTAATTTGTCTGATATGGCTTTGTGATCCTAATTTACATTAACTTTTATATTTGACCTTTTTCATTTTCTTTAATGGGCAATAAATCTACTTAACTCTTGTATGCCTTCTTATTTTTCTTACATGGATAATGTTCAGGGTCATGACAATGAAGTGAAAAGCGTTTCTTGGAATAATTCAGGCTCACTGCTTGCGACATGTGGACGAGATAAGTCGGTTTGGATATGGGAAGTGTTGCCTGGAAATGAGTTTGACTGTGTTTCAGTGTTACAAGGACACACACAAGATGTTAAGATGGTTCAGTGGAATCCATCTATGGATACTTTGTTCTCATGTAGTTATGATAACACCATTAAGGTATATTTAAGGTTTAACTTTTCATCCTGCCCCCCATCTCTCTCTGTTTTTGTTTAGAGAGATTCTTGCATGCTTTTCATACCCCTATTACATGTATAGAATTGGTAGTCAACTTGTTTTTCTTTCATATGTAAGTTATAATATCTAATCTCTAGTGGTGCTTGAAACTGCAGGTTTGGGTAGAGAATGGCGATAGTGATGATTGGCATTGTATTCAAACTTTGGGTGAATCTAATAGGTAAGAGTCGTTATTGGGCAAAACAGAATCTTAAATTTTTTGCACCCCAGTATTGATTCAAATCCCATCCAAAAAACACTAGAGATTTTCTCCAGCGGCCGGAGTCTTAGTAAGTAGAGTTCCCTAGCACCTGTATTGGCGGGAGGTGGTAAGGGCCCGATGATTATTCGAGGTGTGCACAAGTCGGCTCAGACCACTGTTATAAAAAAATGTTGAATCTTGAATTTATTGTATTTGCTAGTGGAGAAAAAATTGACCACTTAAACTATGTCATCAAGGTGGTGATTATATTCTTAGTGTTGTAAGCCCTCTTTTATGTAGATTAACCATATTTTATTGAAATGAGGTGCTTTCTTAGTGTGTAACATGTAGCTAATTCAATGTAGGTTATTAACGCTTCCTCTGTCCAATGTTGACAAGTTTTGAGAATGAGAACTTCCTAGTGATCATTTGCGGAATATGTGGGATCATAGGTTTTAAATGTTTTTAGGAATAAACAGATGGAAATCTTGCTTGGTAATTTACAAATAAGTTTATCATCATTCAAGAAGATCTCATTATAAGAGTCAATATGAAGTTAAATTTTTGGGGGAAAGAGATAGAGAAGTAGTTGGATAGGTGTCTTAACATGGATGAATACTTGCATGCATTAGAGCAAGTGGACTTGTTTAGGCTCAACTTTACGATTTTTTTGAGTTTCTTAGAGTGAAGTTTTATCCTTGTTTTGTCCTAAAGAAGTTTGAATGTATGAGATTTATAGAAAACTGTGTCAACAAGCTGAATCCTTTCTTGATTTAAAGAAACACGGGAAGAGATAGCTGTGACATTCATTTACTAAATAATTCTTTAACTCGTGAAATTTATTTATTTATGGGTGGGGAGACTATATGGGTACTGAAAAGCTGAAATATCTTCTTTCGAGCTGCTCTTACGAGTTTGCTCGGAAATGACAGGATAATGTTGTATGATAAATGGATGAAGTATTTTCAGTAATTCTGGCCACCACCAGTTGATTGGATAAAAAAATGTTGGTGATCCCTCAGTTATTTTCCCTTTTGGTGGTATATTTCTGTCTAGATAGTGTGTAAATATATCTTTTCTTCCGACAAACCTTTCATTATGCGATTATTTGGAAACTTCATATAATAGTCATATGTTGGATTGCTATTTTAGAGTGTCTGGATTCACTTGAAAAACCTTTTGTGTAAGCTCTTGCACTCATCCTACTGACAATGAAAAGGGGTCCATATGTACCCATATCAATGGAATGATTCAGGCATTTAAAAGTTCTGCTCTCAAATTTGTGCTGTCTTGACTGCTCTTTTATTGGTTTATCATATTTCCTCATTGGCCTAAAATGTCAGCATGTGGCCTATAACAAGCAGTACGAGTGTTTTAGGGTATCGATATATGACTTAGTAACTCTGCTTTAAGATGTTTTGGGAGCTTATGTCACTACATGGTTGAACTTTCAGTGGACATACATCTACTGTCTGGTCTCTCTCTTTCGATGCTAGTGGAGACAAAATGGTTTCTTGCAGGTATGTTTTTCTTTCTGCTGAATTCATTTTTAAAATAAATGCTCTGAAGTTTCTGGTGTATCTTGAATAGGATAGTTGTTACAGTCACTACTTAAATGGAGTTTATGTTGCATTTTGTGACTTGCAGTGATGACCTTACCATTAAGGTATGGACTAACAAAATGCAGGAATGGCATCAAAATGCACCTTGGTAAGTGTGATATTATCCTCCCTTTTCTAAGCATAATGCTATCCTATATAGTTGATTCATCCATAAGATAAGGAGTGGCACGACATAATGCAGGATTGGTATCAAACTGCACCTTGTGAACTAAGGGCCGTTTGTCCATGATTTGTTTGGAATTAGGTTAATTTGAAGTTTAAATTTTTCTTGGACATGCAATTTGAATCTCAAAAGTTGGTACTTTTTCTCGTGAACATGATAACCCCACAATTTGTGAAAATTATCAAAACTTTCCCAACACTTATACAATCTTCCCAAATGAGCAAACCATAATTAGTAAACAAAGTATTGGAAGCACCGCATTAATAGATCGTATATCTTTGTGTTCCTTTTATAAATAAGATAAATGCTTGCAATTACAAATGTCAAAATACACATAGTTTTACAAAGATCCATTGGCCCAATAAATCGACAATATTAATAACTAGCTATTCTTTAATATAGTCCTCCCCTCATGTATGGTATCGACAATCTCTTCACGTCGAGCATGAGTCTTATTAATTTAAAATTATGTTTGTTTTTTTGCAAAATATATACTTATGGATCAAGTTTAAATTTTCTAAAAATTGAAATCACAAACTTAGAATTGAAATCCTACTCTTAGGAGAATTTGAGATTTGAAATCATGATTTGAAGTTTAAGTTTGTTTAAATGTCATAACAAACGCTAATATCAAATCAAAATTTCAAATTTGAGCTCCAAATTGCATGGCCGAACGCCTACTAGTAATCAAGTGTGCAAGATATAAAAGCCTTATGGCTCTTGTTTGACAACTGGTGTATGATCTGTACAGTTTCATGACTTTTACCTTCCTCTAGTCTGTTAGTGTTTGTAGTTAAGAAGTATTTACTTTTATATCCTAAACCAAAACGTTAAAAGATATTTTTTCATATAAGGTACTGTAGCGGGGTGCCTTAATGAGCCATCCTTATTTGTCCCTGGGCAATGTAATTAAATTAAGCAACAACTTGCTCAGTTTTACACAATTCAGCCTCCACTTAGATATGTAGATTCCAGTAAATTCTTTTGTATAAATATTATATAATGCCAATTTGTTTCCAAAAGAAAGGGTTTGTATAATTTGAATACCAGTTAATGCATTAGGTGGACAATGATTTTTGTTCAGCTAAGACAACATTTATTGGTTTGTTTAAATTTTTCCTCACGCCAAGAATGGTCCTCATTCGATTGGTTAACTATGTTCGATGTAGTTGTTCTTGTTGAAGTGTGTGACCATCTCATCTAAAAGTTTGAGTTGTTTGATAGAGCATGCTTTTATTTACATACTTATGTCCTTAATAGACGGGCCTAATTCTTTTTCATGGCCAAGCGTGTGGAAATTCTCTTTTTAAAAAATAAAATAATGGTCGGCAGTGAGACTTGAACACCATGTTAAAGTGTATGACCATCTTGTTTAAAAGCTTAAACTTTTATAGAGAGGATACTTTTATTCACTTAATTATTATTTCAACAGTTCTCGGTAGTTACTATGTTTGCCAACTCCTGATTAGCAACCATCTCCTTTTTGTGCTTGTCAGGAAACATGTCTGCTCCCTATCTGGATATCATGATAGGACAATTTTCTCAGTTCATTGGTCAAGGTAGCTTCTCTATGAGCGTGTTTGGATGGGCATAAAGCTCCTTACAAGTTCTTTTCAGCTTTTTGGAGTGTTTTTAAGTTAAGTGCTTTTAAGCCAAAAGAAATAAGTTGGGCAATTGTGTTATTTAAGCTTACCAACTTTTTTGCTTTGATTAATCTGTTAACTTTTTGATCATAAATAATTATTTTTATCCAATATAAATTAACTCTGGCATTTGAAGCTTAAAAGCTACTTAAATTCAGCCAATCAAAACAGGTTCTATATCTATTTTCTTATCATGCTCATGCCAATGTATGCTTTTCCTTTTTGAAACCCCTAATATTACCTTTCTTTGATAAGGTTTTCTTTTGTCCTTTTTCTTAAAGTGTGTTGTTGGTTTTTTTTTTTTTTGGGGGTGGGGGGGGGGGGCA
>JAJONR010015413.1:0-20188 GCA_029582245.1 Solanum etuberosum
CCAAACCCTTGCTGTCCCAACACCAAAGTATGATATGCTACAAAATTGATAAAACAAATTATACCATGATGACGAGCTCAACGCGTAGAACAACTTTCGTCAAGGACTTAAGTCGAGAAAATCTATAATTTGGTTGATCCTAGAAGTGGGTTTTCTAAGTTTTCTGGTTATTCACTGGAAAAAAGAAGAAGAAAAGTCGAAGAAGAAGATATATAAAGAGTTCCACCGACCTAGGGGACCCACCTCACGTGCTTGCTTGCGCAATCTCACGAAAACGTGAATATCTCCCTATTCTGAAGTCGTATGAACGAACGGTTTGATGCGTTGGAAACTAGACTCGTAGAACTTTGATTTGATGGGTCGTGGACCCCATAAATCTTTAGAGATTGGGAGAAAACCTCCGAAACATTTGACCCAAATTTCAGAGAAATCTTTAAAAGGGAACTTACGATAACTTTCGCCAACTTTTATTTTGCAACTTACCTGACTTCTAAACTTGAGATACAACCCTTGAACACTTAAAATATGACATACCACATCATTCTTGATTTATTACTCACCCTCTTTGTCTTTCCACGAAGGTACGAGTTTATTTAGACGTTTCGAAAAGTCGGGGTGTTACTTATAGTATCATTGTTTAATGAGTAATTTCTGAACAAGACCCTAACTTAAAACTCACAAGTTTTGCTTGCTGAGGCTCGCCTAAGGGCACTTGGCGACTCACCAAGTGAGCCCTTGGCTCGCCTAAGGGTATTAACTGTAATTATTTATGAAAGAATGAGTATTTCAAGAATTACTTTAGATTTGGGGTATAAACTTATAATTATTTTGAATTTTATGACTCATTTATGTAGTTTCTCCAATAACGAACCTCAATTATTAACAAATAACATATATGAGCCATTTTATTACCTTTGGCACTACTTCCATATATATATTGTCCCCAGTGTTTAACGCTACGTTCCCTCCACATATATATGAAAAGTAAGCCGGCCGTATTAGCTCATCAACTCGCCTTAACGCACCTTCACTATATAGGTGCGGACTTGCCTAACAGCTGCCAAAAGTGGAAGCTTCAATGTTGACGGGCTTACTGTCTCTTTTCTTATATTAAAAAAAGGGAAAAAAAAGGAGAGGGATCACTCCTTGGGCAGTCGCTAACCGTTGCGCCTTCCCTTCTGCTTACACCATTTGTTTGTGAATGCTCCGCTTTGCTCTTTGTCGCGCTACTTCCGCTAGCAACCAGCTTCAGATTCTCCTTAAGGCACCGTGTTGAGTAGGGATTTGAATAGAAACTCTATTTTGGGGCTCAATGTTACACCTCTCCCCAGGCTCGCTCCGCTCTATGCCCAAAGCTTCAATTTCGAATAAAGAAATCAAGAATATTGTTTCCTGATATCTCAATTGGTCAAATTCAAAAACGATGAATGATTGAAAGATTGAAATGGATTTAGAACCATAATTTCTAACTATTATATGTCATCAATCTTATGAAGTGTTTGAACTTGTTGGTTGATACTCAAGCAATTTGTGCAGGTGGTACCGAGATCTAAAGAAGTTGAGCATATTTGCTCTTTTCTATGGTAGTTTGTAGGAAAAGGAAGCAAAATCCATTGGATGCCCACAGCCAGCTCAATACTGCAGCAAAACAAAGCAAGTTCTATGCTTATTTTGTTGTAAAATGGAACCACTTTTGCTGCACTGAAGATACCATATGTCAATGAGTCTTCGCATGGCCAGAACTTCGTAGTGGTTGAGAAGTCCAATTGATTCAGTTCTGCTTTTGAGCTATGATTATATGGTTCAAACATCTGGTTCAAAAATCAGCAAGCACACGTTCAAGGTGCATTCGGAAACTAGAGTAGTCTTGAGTAGAAGGACAAATTCTATTGACAATAACAGAATCCAATTTCATTCACTGGAAGCAACACAAAGAAACCTGCATTACTCCAAAAATATCATACCTGACACCATTCTATTCTGGATTCGAAAAGGATCTTCAATCATCCCTATATTATACAAGTCACAAGCATCAAGGAATAGTTATCATCTCACACTTCCACAAATTTTCTGTCCTCAGTCGAACCAAATCCAAATAAGAAATTGAAGTGTTCCATTCCAGTTCAGAAAAAGCAAGATGAGGAGGGGATTTTTTCAGCCACTTTCTAGTTTCCTGCTAGGAATAAAACTAGACATCTTACCTCTATGTTCTATTTCAAACAACTCTTTAACCTGTGTTGTGTAAGACATTATTACAGACCACATTTTAATAGATAATGCCGACATATTGCTCTTTGTCAAAATGATTTTGGTCCAGCTTTCTAGTTGGTGATTATAATGACGTTATAAAAGCTAGCCAATAGGTGCTTACCACTAAGATTATTCCAGCTTTTCCGTTTCACAATTTAATCGATTTTGGAAGGTAAAAATGCAAATTAACAAAATCTGGCAGAAACAGAACTGGATTATGCATTTATCAGATATGAACAACGAAGAGCTACAACACTAGTGATTATACATAATTGAAGACAAGGAAGAATCCATAATCTTTAAGCACTGGCACCAACTGAAATAACAAAGGTTCCTGGCAAGTATAATACAGCAGCGAAGCACAAATACATAATTTTCTGTCAGTTTGCAGAAAATTCCAGCTTACAATACCTACACTCTCTTTGCTGATTTCCATCTCAGAAAGCCATCAGCTTTGCCTTAGTGAGAAGCAAACATTCTAGTTCATATTGTCATTGTCCTCGTGATCAGTAAAACTCTCTAAAATTGGAATAACAAAGTCACCCTCTCTGCTTTCCCATCCATTTTCATTGTCTGTCATGTCTTTAGGTTCATCCTTCAGTTCCCTTTCAGTTTTCAATTCACTCGTATGACGGTTCCCTAACAAGAGAAGATCCAACATATTTCTTCTCAAATCATAAATTGGGTTCGGCTCAATCAAACACCCTTTACTATATGCTTCTCTAAGAAAAACAATCTCAGCAATCCCTTTAGTGGATATGTAAAATATCCCAGGATGCTTCAACAACAGCTCACGAATATTAACTACAATGCCGAGGTCCTTCTTAAAATGTGCCAACCTTTCAACTGGCACTGACTTCTCGACAGTCAAGCTCAAAACTTCATGAATAATCGCCACAGCTCGCTTCTCATACCGCTCAACACCTCCAAAAGTACGCTTCCCAACAACTGCTGACCTCGACATTAACTCATCACACCTTGAAGATGGCTCCATGGTTTCAGTTGTTTGCGGATTCAAGTGATACGTGAGTTCTCTTTCGTAAGGCTTAACATAAGGAAGCCTTTGCCAATTTTTCAACTTCTCCCTAGAACCTGGTTCTATCTTAAATCCAGTAGGGAAATGAATAGGAAATGCATATTTGACCTCAAATTCACTCAACCATTTCTCAATATACTCCTTTTTCCTCCAAGATTCAACCTTTGCCACCCCAAAACTCTCATCTTTGTCATTTCTATCAATTAATTCAACAACCTCTAAATCTACCATCCTAAAAACTTCATCATACTTAATTATTATCGAGTCCCGGAAGTTTTCAGGCAATCCCAATTCAGTCCTCAACAATCTAAGAGCATGCAAATGTATTTTCCCATTAACAGACATCATTAAAATCTTCCTTATTCTCATTACATTTTCATCTTCATTTTGTGATGCAACATCATCTTCTTGGTTCAGCAAAATGACAAATTTCTCCCTAAACTTGCAGCATAAATTTCGCTTAATGGGGTGTGTAAATACCTCGAAAATATGGGGGTATTTCCGGAGAAGATCACCGGCGGTAATGGTGTTAATGCCGGCATGTGGGGCCCATTTGGAGAGTGACTGAACTGAGAGAAAAGGACCGCGTTTTCTTGCAGATACGACGTCGTAGAGGTTGAGGATGAGCTTGAGTCTCCGGTAGTGTGCTGTGAGTTTGTCGAGATTCGGGTCGCGGGTCCGGTTTTCCAGGCGGGTTTGGGCAGTGTTTGCCGGTTTCTTCCACCGGATTTGGGTTGTGGAATTGAAAGGGCCAAATGAAAGTGGAGTGTTTGATGCCGGCTTCTTCCACCGGAGTTGTAAAGTTGTCATTTCTCTGTCACACGACGGTGGCCGGTGCAGAGAAGGCCATGGCCGTGAAAGGTGGAGACTTTATAATGGGAATTTGGTTTGGGAAAATTGTAAAAAAGGGAACTAGTGGACTCCGACTAATTTAAATTTGTAAACTCGAACCCGAGATTTTTAAATAGGGAATCTTTATTATGACCAATTCTTGACACTTTCTGGCTAGCACTTCCGCCACCGTTAACTGGCGTTCCAGAAAAGAAACCCCAAAACCAGAGAGATGGCTCTACTGCTCACCATCATGACTCCTCCCACTACTCGTCTCTCTTTTCATTCATCTTCAACTTCTTCGGCGTTTGCTCACTCATGTTAGTATCTTTGTTTAATTATTTGAATGACCTCTCTGGATGTCTATTAATTTTGTGTTCTAGTTGTTTCTACAGAGATTATTGTAGGATTCTAAATTCTGGGTTTTTCTTCTGTTTGCATTTGTTTTTTGCTCTCTTAACTTTAGTTGTTTCCTGGTAAAGTTTGTTACTTTGGATGATTCGATTTAGGTCTTTACCAGAATACTAATGAGTTAGCCTGTTATCATCCCCTACCTTGTCAATTTGGATTTTGGGGATCTGTGCTGCTCGGACTCCCCAAAAATGTTGGCACCCTCGCGTTAGATTCTCCAAAAAGCACTATTTTTGGAGGATCTGATATGCACCCTGCACCCATTGGTATTTTTTTGAGGAGTTTTAGCAGCTTAGGTGGGGAATTACCATTGTACTTAATACTCTTTGTAACAGTGTGTGCAAACTTGAAATAAATATATGTTTTAAAGTTTTTCACCATATATATGTAATAGAAGTTGTACTGGCTGAATTTGCTGACGTAATGGTGCATCCGACACTGTTTATCTGAAAAATGTTATTGTTGGGGGAAGAGACAAATTCAAGATTTGAAGTTAAAGGTTCATATATCGATCTCAAGTTAAAGCTATAATAATAATTGTCTTTACAGTCATATATACATGACCTGTAACCAGGCCTCTCGATCCATCCCGGGGGCCAAGAATGGGGTAGCAGATCAAGACCTACCTATTATGTTCTGCATCTTAACAATCTGCAAAATTTGAGGTTGATGTATCTTTTTATGTGATTGCTGTTGCCTTTTGTTCATCCTTCTCTGGTGAGGCAGTCCTAAACCGTTCCATGAAATACTCCCATCTTCATCATCATGCATGTGCAACATCTTGACTGTTCATGTTATACACCATAAGAGGTTCTTAACTTTATAATTGATTCTGTATTAGTCTCCAGGTTTTGCAACGATCCCATTGCTTGGCAACCAAAGTCACATATCAGTTGCTATATTCGAGCACCTTTTATCTTCAAAGAGAGAAGTGTCTTGATTGCTAAGGCAGCTTCTGATATTGATAGCGGGGATTCTGATAATCTGGAGAGTGATGAGGAAAGTTTCTCTGTTGATAACCTGCCATTGGATTCTAAGCTTCAGCTGAAGCTTGAACAGAAGATGAAAATGAAGTTGGCAAAGAACATCAGATTACGAAGGAAGAAACTTATTAGGAAGCGCCGCCTTAGGAAGAAGGGTCGATGGCCACCTTCAAAGTTGAAGAAGAACAAGAATGTGTAGTCTTTACCACAAGATGTCTCTGCGGGTTTTCGCAATTCACCTTTTTGTAACCTTGACATCAATGTCTTCAACTTGTAAATAAACAAATAAGGATTAATTAGCTTCTGCTTTTTTTATGGTATAGATTTGGTACTATTAGAGTTTCTACTTGTTTTAGTTGATATTGATACTTAATAGAGAAGGCTCTTTTTATTCCTTTTAATGTTGATCTGGAATATTTACATGGAAAGAACACTTTGAGACAGCTAGACTGTCAATCAACAAGTTGTGATTTTGTGCTAACTGGAACTTTTCTTTGTTTGCTTTTGCTCCCTGGCCACTTGCTCACTTTCTTGAGTTTTTCTGGAGGTCAACATTGGAGTTGTAGATGTTTGCATTAGAGGTCATCAAAGTGAAAACATTCCCCTTTGATGTCATTGGTTATGAGCTATGTTGCTCGGACTGTTCAAAAATGTCAACAACTGCATGTTGGAACCTCAAAAAGTAGTGCACTTACAAGCATCAGGTACGCCAACATTTTTGTAGAGTCCAAGCAAAATAGGTTCTGAATATGTGGATCAGTTGTATAGACTCAAATTAGTTAAAGCTGTAAAGGATATATGAATCGATGGAATGCAAAGGAAGCTTAAAAACCTTTTCTTATCAATCATTCATCTAAAGATTTGCCCATTTTCTTCGTTTAATCTGTTAGGGACGGAGATGGAGAATGTTTCAAAAGAAGTTCATTAACAAACGCCTTAAAAGTGCAACAGAAACAACTACTAAAATGAAAAACATCAAGAACTAAAGAACCATAAAAACTAAATGAAAGTGATATTATTCTTTATTGGCATTTTCTGTGATAACATTGTTTTAGAATGAAGATTCAAGATCAGGAACAGTTGTTACAGTCCTAATGCTGATGGATTTTCTTAACAAATCAAATGAAGTGAATGAATATGGTAAGAGTGTAACATCCATGTTTTCGCTAACTTCTCCGAGCATTGTCTTAACTGGTGATATCTGCATAAATAACAGAACACTATTTCAAGGAAAGCAGTCACCAAATCAAACGAAATGATCAGATAAAAAAGTTGTATGTACCTTTTTAGGATCTGTGAAAGAATTCTCATCCATCACATTGCTAGATGTTAATATAGTTTTTGTTGCCCCAGAGTACTGCAATGACAATCCACTGATAGAGATATTAAGAGTAACTCTGCTGCTCCCGAAGTTCACAACCTGCAAAATAAGTCGCGTGTTGAAAAGAAAAAAAAAGACAAACGAGTCACGAAATTATAGATGGAGACAAAGTTGTGTATCTGCAAAATGAACATCAGTTGATTGTAGCAAGTATGAACTCAGATTGAATCTATTAAAGAAACATAAAAGACAAATCCTCATTATGATTCTGAGCACTATAACCTCTAATACAAAGAGAAATATTAGTTTGTTAGTTCATCTAGTTTGTTCGCAGAGATGTATGAATCTAGTCTAGATAATGTAAGTCTTGAGAGGCACTAATGATAAACATCAAGAAAAACTTCACACCTTTATTCTTAAGTAGTTGTTGTTATCAGTCTCATTTCGCCAGGTGATGGCAGATGCTATTAGTGCATTCGAAGGATTAGCTTGGAGTGTTGAAGTTAAAAGAGTTGCGCCATTTGACTCTTTGAAAAAGTGCTGCATCCAATAACTAGGGGTTCCATACACCTGTGAAGAAGTGAAAACAATCGCATCTGCTGTCCACCTAAACAAAAGGACATTATTTTGCAGTGATATCCAATTTTGAAGAAAAAGGAGAAGAAGAAATCAAACTTACCTCCAGTTGTTGTCGTTAACGAATAGGGGTGCATAACTTGCCATTTCAATCACATCACTGCACGAGGATAAGTACAGGTTATCGTCAAGCAAAGAGATCACACGGTTCACACCATAAATTTTCCACGCTTTGAAGTTTTATCCGTATTATTTTACCTTAACATATAATGTCGAGATGTAGGTTGATATATATTCCCAACAAATGACAAGTACCTGTTTTTTTCTGCTCCAATAAGGAATGCAGCTTCAGCCAGTGCAGCTAAAAGACTACCCTTTCCAGTATCTTTTCCATGCACAGCATACTCACTTATAAAAGCCTATAAATATAAACAGTATACATAAGCACCATTTAAAACAAAAGGAAATTAGTCATCAAAGGGAACATTTAACTCACCTTTGGTCCACTGCGCAGTGCATCATCAAAACGGCTGGCATTAGAGAAGATTTCACTTGCAGTGGCATAAATCTAACCATAGAGACATCACAAAGTTAGAAGCTCACTTGAAGACTTAGGTAAACAAATTTAAAGCCCAAATGTACATGCTGTCTGTAAGATAGACTTTGAACAACATCAAAATCTTACATGAAAATCATATAAATCAGCAGGGTGGTCCAATGCTTTGGAAGAACCATCACAGTTGGAGATTATCTTGATATCTGGGTAGGCTTCTTTGATTGCTGAATAGAACTTGAGGTAATTTCCTGAATCATACATATTATATACAAGGATTTGAATCAATCCTCAAAATTCATCGGAGGCTATGAAACCCATCCAACTATAAATAAAAAATGTAAAGGGATGTCCCAGCTACAAAGCTATTTTATTCTTCATGCATATTATAGATAATGACCCAATGAAATATAGAACAAAATGTGATCTGCATACCACGGTACTTTGAGTAATTACAATCTTCATTTCCAATAGCGACATATCTCAAATCAAAGGGCTCTAGATGTCCCATTTTAGCTCGAACCGAACCCCATCTTGAGTTAGGAGCACCTCTCGCAAATTCAAGACCATCTAAGATATCCTGGGACAACAAATATGCTTATAAAACCTAAGAAGAGTGCTTAATATGCAACATCCACAGTCCAAGTAATGCAACATTTCAATTCCAAGGATTGTTTTCATCAAATTTGTGGTGAGATTTTAACGTCTCGTAGAATTTGGAAAGAAACAGAGATTTCATGGCTGACAAAAGAGGAAATTAAGATAAAAAGGAAGATTGTGTTTAGAAAGTCTTGTACCAATGAGTATGCCTCTATATTTTAGTGAAATATTGAGAGTCTGGATAAGTTGTATGTCCAAAATATTGACTATCAAATTGATCTTCATAGGATACATAAGCTTTTATAATTCTCAATCATATTTAACAAGTAATGTCCATGTCATGTGTACGCAGGAGAAAGTTCAGGAGACCTACTTGCACGAAAGGTAAGATATCGGAAGTGTCAACTTGTTCTTTGTGGCTGATTCCTGAGAATAATAGTCGCATAGAAAAAGCTAATTAATTGCATGAAGAGAACACAGACTAATTTTTTTTTAAAAATAATGCATCTTAGAAAGTGGAGGAGGACATACCGCTGTTGAAAACCCAGATTGGCAAAGCACCCAAGTCCTCGGCAAGCTGCAGCAAGAAATGACTCGAGTAAGGAACATGCATAAGCACACAGTATTCATGTTAAGAGGCTTGGCCAGGTTTTAAAAGTCCATTTACATCAAAATTCAGGAGAGGGAAAGAATTTTACTTGAAGAAACTCAAAATGACCAAGTCCGTCATCAGTCCAATACCCCCACACATCACCAAAATGGCCAGGCCTATCTTCCCATGGTCCAATGGTTTCGTTCCACCAAAATGCATTTTTTAACAGATCCCCTTCCACAAAACATCCCCCTACAAACATGTATAATTAATGATAAATTTATCCACATTGGACAGATCATCAAAGATGCTCAAATGGGAGACTATCCGTACATATAGATAGGGGAGAACTCCACAGAAGCACATGAGCAGAACTAAAAATAAGTGATCTAACTGACGGAGAACTTAACAGATCAAAAAGGGGAGCTATGATACTTTCAAAAAGCAGAACAACCAAAAACAGTAGAAGAGAAAATGAAGTCCGAATTCCATGCTTGTTGTTAATCTCGTCATCATGACACCTTGAGGAGGAGAATGCTGAGAAATCAGAAGTTGAACTCAGATGATATTACTTGCGATACCACATTAGATAGAAGTTGAACCAGAAATATGATATAAACTCTGAACGACTTCAGAAGCTAATCCTCTATCTAACAGTTTGTCCCCCATATGTGAACTCATTTATGAATTTAGATAAGATCATAACCTTCAATAATGACAGTTCTTAGTTTCCAGCAAATGAATTAAGTCTACTCGAGGACTTGTGGAAAATTGACATTGACATTTCCTATTTGCAAATCCCTCTTAGTGAGAGCTTGCTATATTATATACGGCAGATGCTCTTTCAGGCTTGCATCCGCTTTGATTCATCTGTAGAATAATTTTATGAATGGGAAAAACTAAACTTTTTTGCCGGTATAAGATATTAAGTCCGATTCTATTATAAATATAATGCATTGCTCCATCAACTGGTAATGTTACATGACATAGACAGGTTGAATTTAAGGAATACCTGGAAATCTGATGAATGCTGGTTTCAAATCTTTAAGCATTCCAAAAAGGTCTTTCCGGAAGCCATCCCCCTGCACCAAGAAATTAAACATTATGACACAAATACATCTACAGAGTGCCCATCCAAAGGTGAAAAAAAAGAACAAGAAAGAAAATAACTGAACACATCATGTTCATTGACATAGAAGAAACAATTAAGTAATGATATATATAGCCAACAACAAGGTTAACTAATAATTGCAATAATTTGTAAATTTGTTTAGTTTAAGTCGAGAACTACTTCTTTTCACCAAGAAGTTCAAAACATACATACGTTGTACGTGTCCAAGGGCATCAATGATACTTGATCAAACCATATAACACCCTTTGTAGTTGATCTCAGTTCCAGTCTTGAATTGGAATCTGTTCCTTCAGCTTCCAACCAAACAGAAACTTTTGTCCAATTCGATACATTATCAGCTCTGCAAGAACAATAAAAAATGACCTGTAAGTAAGATGGAAACTTCGTATAAACATTAGTGAGAAAAATTGGAAAACATAGACAACTACATATATTATTGCATATGAAACTTACACTACGGTTTTTGTAGCCAGCTTGTTTAGTCCATTTGAACTGGTTAAAGCTACTGATAGATTAATTGGTTCGTCTGAACGCACATAAAACACCAGCTTATAACTCTTTCCATGTTCAATATTCTGCAGGAAAGCATAAAATAGGGACAACATGAGTATAGAAACATAGAATTACTAGAGCCTAATGATAGTTAGATTCTTAAAAAGTCTGTAAGATACCATGCCCCAGAATCCTGGATTGTAGACACCAACTCCTCCATCTGGACATATATTGGCACCTCCATGGTCACAGAGGACCTCTACCCGCAATGCAACTTTATTCCGATCAAAGCATGAGGAAAGATCCGTTGATACGATCACAGAAGAATAATTCCCAATGATTGACCAAGGTCCAATGTAAGATGGCGTAGATGAGCCTCCAGATTCAAAACCTGAAAGTGTTTTTTCAAGAATACTAAGATTAAAATCAAATCCAAGAGTACTCACCGAAGTCTTGTTATCAATCGAAAAGCATAACAACACTTTCCAACTTATTGTTTCATGCACACAAATAAATTTCAGAGAAATAGTAATTCTGACAATTGAAGAGAGGACAAAATCATATAATGTCTCTGAGTTTCTATTTGGCCAACAGTAATGCCATTATCTTTGCATTTTCGACCGGCTAGTAAGCATTATCTCCCATCTTTACAGGTTTTTCCTTTTCTAAATTAACCAAATCACCTCTGTTGCAGACAAGTTCAGCCCACAGTCCTCCAGCGCCAGCATGATTGATCTCCTGAAACAAAGTACCAGAGGCGAGATGTTACAAATTATTCAATTGACAGTGTCTAATTATCAAGGGGAAATGCATCCCAATTTATTTGGAGAAACATGAATGCTGTCACAAGATTAGGTATTAAAAGCACTTATCAAATGTCCGATTCCATATCTATGGGAGTAGCTCGACGCATTGCACAAAATAACTTTTTTACCAAGGTACAATTTCATTAAATGGAATGTTATTATTCTACATATCATTTATGCACCAACAGTCAGTTGGTGACGAAGATGTCTGCATAATAAAGTAAAGAAAAAGACAGGAAGACACCTAAATCATCGAAACAGTTATGTACAGAAAATATGAGGTGAAAGCTTCTCATTTTCACTAGAATTGGAACACCTAAATGACTTAACTCACCTCAAAGAATATTCCAAATAGAGTATCCGGCATTTTCCTTGCTGACGCTTCAGATGCATTTACTAACAGTAGTGCTGTCAGGTCTGCATCAATCTTGCTTGCAGAACATTGGTATTGGATGGATATCCCAAACAGAACTAAAAGGAGAATGCAACAAAGGGAGCGGCTTGAATCCATATCCATCACACACCGTTCAATGTTCCCCGAACCTATTATAAGTTTTAACAAAGATGCTAATACATAAGATTTTAGTCAATCAAAAGAGGAAAAGCAATAAAGTTGCTACCTTTTGCAAAAACATAATGTCATCAAGAGATTGTACCACTAAAGATGATTGTTCAAACAAATAACAATAAGTGTCTGTCTGTCAGGCTTTTTTGCTTGTTATGAACAGTATTAGTGGAAATCAAAGAATACAATTGGGAAAAAAACCCATAAATAAAGATAACGAAAGATTGTTTACCATAAATCCATGAATCCAGAGGGCACTCTAGTGTTCTGGATTCATTAGGAGATATAATATCAGAATATGCAACTTAATCACGGGTGATGAACATAAAAGAAAGAGAATTCTTGACTCAATTCTCCATCTTAACAACAAAAAATAGGATTGATCAAATTCTACATAGAGTTGTATCGGACATACTAACTAGTTTAACCAACTCTCCCTACTTTCTTTTCAAGATCTCAACAATCATAAGTGAGCACAGAAAGAAAGAAAAAGACCAAGAATTTGACTAGCTAGCCACAATTTGATAAAACAACTAAATAGATGTCTTTCTGAGTGAAAAAACATCAAAAGCAACAAATACTAAAAGAATATATATGGAAAAACAGAAACAGAACATAAATGAGAAGTTCATAGTTGATACTTAATTGCAAGAAAACAATGAATAAACACAAAAAGGTGCAAACATGATTTCTTTCAAGTTGACTAGTTTTTTCACCTGAAGAATGAGGGATGAGTTGTAGCCTTAATTATAGGGTAATGTCACTCTTGTGCATGCCTATTTCAAGATTTCAAAGCATGTCTATATATAGGCAATTTTTGGTTAAAAGGAAGTAACTTGTAAGTATGGACAAGGGGTGAAAGGAAGAAACCATTCAATTCTTGAAATTGTTTTTTGCTTTCACGTTAGCAACTTTTGAGTGGCAAATATTTTCAGGGACCAAGACTAATCACTAATCCCTTCAAGTTAATTGTTTCTTATGTGGATCCCATGGGGTGGGGTTTCTGTTTTAATTTGTTTGTCTGATTTTTATTTACACGTAGTTTTAAAAAGTAAATAAATTTTTTGAATCTTGTCTACATAGATGTAGCAAAATGTATCTTGATCTTAAACATGTTAAATGAAAAGTTAGAATGAAAGAGTTGTAAAAAAAGGACTAATTAGCAAAGATAAAGAAATTGAAATGGACAAATATATCTTATCAAATTGATAGTATAAATAGTAATATCCAACTCTTCATATATATAAATTTATATATCTAATATGATGATTTAGAAGAAAAAATAAATTTGTAACTTGTTATACCTGATTAAATTAGATTTATGATGTACAAATTTGTTATAAACGTGTGTAACTTAAATTTGCTAAAAATTCAACTAGGCTGGTAAACTTGAAACAAACTTGTCTTTTTTTCCAACCTAACAAGCTTATCTAAGCCTTATATATATCTTTTTTTTCAAAATTACATATTAATTTCAAATAAATTGAGATTGATTATAAATATTGTTGAGTATCAAATTGGTCAAGATTTTATTATTTGAATCTTCTACACTCATTTAGCTTTACTTAGATCAACAAATTTAAATTACTAGATAAAGAAAAATTAAATCATAACAAACTTAAGTGATTAAATGAAAAAAAATACTAAGATTGCAATGTCATGGAGTAAAATAAGTACCACTCCACTTAATTATTGCATGGGAAAAAGGAAGATAAATATGAAAAAAGTGGGACCATAGGGAGATTATGTTTGTTTTGAGATTATAAAAATCTTGGAGGCAAATCATTATAATTGAAGGTAAAGTGTAGAAGTAAGATTGAATAATTAAAAAAATATATATTTTGTCATGTTGAGAACTATAATAGATGGCAAGTGTTTAAGTTTAGACCAAATACAAATTCTTATCTTTAAGGATTTTTTTTTTAATAAAAAAAATGAAATCTTCAAAACTTTTACAATTAGGGAACAAGAGAGCTAACTCCTCCAAAAATTAAGTGAGCGTTTGAACATAAGAATGGTGAAATTTTTTTAAATATATTTTTTATAAAAGTAATTAAAAATAATATATAAAAATCGGAGTCGTGTTTGGATATAAATATAAATTAAAATTGATTTTGAATTTTTATACTATAATTGATTTGGAGTAATTGTGAAAACAACTTTATGAATTTTTTCTATTTCCCGAAAATTATATTAATCTATGCTCAAACTGTTTTTTCAAAATAATATTTTGGCTAAAAGTGAAACATGATCAAACGGGCGCTAAGCTATTCTAGATTAGGGGTTTTCAAAATAAATATATCTAGTTATCAAATTAATAATTTAGAATTCTATAAATAATGAGTTTTCAATTCAAAAATGAATTATTTAATTTTTTATATCGAATAAATCAATAATTCATTAACCCATTTTACTCATGCATCCTCCAACTAATAATATTATTCCACTCTAAATTTCTTTGCCCCAAACACTTATCATCGCCATTGTGGCTCTCTCTAATTACCATCGTCAATGCCTAGAAAACATATTCTCTAAAAACTCCTCTTTTGATTTCAATTGCAACATCAGATAAACAATTTTTTTGATCGCTAATCATCAAGCCAAATCAATCATCCGATGTGTTATTGATTCAATAGCAATTTAATACATATAAAAATCGATAACTAATAAATTAAGTTATTAAGTGATAAATATCAAATTACTCGATAATCACTCATACTTTAGATACATAAGATATTATGAAAATATTGTATTGTTTGGTGTAGATAATTTAACATTTATCAATAATTTGGTAAAATACTTATATCAATTTGCTTTTCAAGACATCATATTTAATAGATGATAGTTTGGTAAGCTATCTATATCAAAAATTATTTTCTTAATAAATGTGCTAAATTAAAATATGACAAGTAAAAGTGAACGGTGGGAGTATTTTCAACAAGACCAAAATCATCATTAAACGAAGTCATTAGCAATGCTTGCATTAGTTATACCTAGATTATTTCTTATGCATTGTTTGGTTTGGTGTATTAAAAATAACATGTATTGTATAAAAATATCCTCCACAATTATGGTGAAAAAGATATATTAGGGGTTTTAAGGGGTAATTGTGTCTTTAAAATGCTAATGCATGCATTAAATCTCTTTGCATTACTAATACCTAGAAATCCATGCTATTAGTAATACAATCACTAATACAAAACAGAATGTATAACTAAGGCAAGCATTAATAATACCTAGCATGAAAAAGTGCACCAAACAAGATACTACTAATATATAGAGCTAATGCATGCATTAATTTTGCTAATACACTCTACCAAACGACCCCTTAATGCAATTATTTTCAGGAAAAAACACATGAAAAAATGGGTTAGTCGGCATGTGACAAAGATGTTGTGCTAATCTTCTTTATTCAGAAATCTAACGCAGTGTACTATTTAACTATGCCAAAACTGTCCACTTCACACTTCACAACACAAATTTTTCTTCAAAAGCTGCTCGACTCTATCTTCCTTCAAGATCGTTTTCCTCAATTTCTCAGGTAGTTTTCCTTTTAAAGATCCTTTCTATTTACACGTAAAGCTTCAATTTTTGATCAATTTGAGATTTCATTTGCTTTTGGGAAGTTTTCATTTTTTTTTTGTGATTTTTTTTTTGTCTCTATTGTCATTGTGCCAAATCTGATTTTATAAAGGGTTTTTCTTGAAAGATTTGAGTTGGGTTAGCTTATTTTGTGGTTTGCATGTGTTTTTTGGTATAAATCTTGATGGATTTGAACTGGGTTTCTAGGGTTAACTCAAATTAGGGCTTGTTCCTGTTCATTTTTCTGAAAGTTTGAATTTTTATTGTGTTTTTTCAGTCAATTTTATGTGGGAAGCTACTTTTGAGTAAAAAGTTTGCATCTTTGGAGGTTTAGGTGAGGGTTATTAGTTTTTTGGTGGGTGCATGTTGTCCTAGAAATGTTTTCTTGGTGGTTCTGACTTTTTATTTGCTTTAGGAAATTGGAGATTTTGCATGGATCAAGTGTTGATTGGGAGAAGTGCTGAGCTTTGAATTTGGGTTATTCATGTGAGTGGAAGTGGTGATCTTCTTGTTGTGGTTGTCGGTTTTCAATAGAAATGGAGCAAGGCTTTGGTTCAGACTCTGTTCCGCCAGCAGGACCCATTGACAAGTCTAAGGTTTTGGATGTGAAGCCTTTGAGATGTCTTGTCCCTGTATTTCCATCCCCAAATGGAATGGCATCTGGTACAACTCCTCAACCCTCACCTTTTGTGTGTGTTCCTCCAAGTGGTCCTTTCCCGCCTGGGGTTTCTCCGTTTTATCCATTTTTGTCCCCGAATGAGTCTGGTAGATCAGCTGAAAATCAGGATGGTTTAGGTTTTGGGACGCCTATATCTCCCGTTCCTTTAAATTCATTCAGAACTCCTACTGCGAATGGAGACACTGGGTCAAGGAGGCCCGGTAGACCTCGTGCTTCGAATGGCTTAGCTGCAGAAGATGATGATTCACATAATCACAGTGATCAATTCGGTAGTGGTTATAGTGTGCATGCTAATGATGTTGAAGACACAAGCACAGGAAAAAAAAGGGGAAGACCGAGAAAGACTAGGTTAAGTCAGTCAAGCTCAGGTAATCCAGCTACTCCCCCAATCGAAGTGGATATCGATCCACTATTAAATCAGCTGCTTGCGTCCTTCAAACTTGTTGAGATTGATCAGGTTAAGAAAGCTGATGGTGACAAGGAGCTAGCTGGGCGAATACTACTGGTTTATGATTTGTTTCGCAGAAGGATGACCCAGATTGAAGAGAGAAGGGGTGAGACTCCAGGTTCTGCAAGAAGGCCAGATCTGAAGGGTGCTAATTTGCTGATGACAAGGGGAGCTCGAACAAATCAAACAAAGAGGATTGGAAATGTACCCGGGGTTGAAGTTGGTGACATCTTCTTCTTCAGGATGGAATTGTGCCTGGTTGGTTTGCACGCACCCAGTATGGCAGGGATAGATTATATGAGTGTCAGACTTACAGGGGATGAGGAACCTATTGCTGTTAGCATAGTGTCCTCTGGAGGGTATGATGATGAAGGGGATGATGGGGAGGTGCTAATTTATACTGGCCAGGGTGGAGTTCAGAGGAGGGATGGCCAAATGTTTGATCAGAAACTTGAGAGGGGAAATCTTGCTTTGGAAAAGAGCATGCATCGTGGCAATGAGGTGAGAGTAATTAGGGGTGTTTTAGATGTTCAAAATGGGGGGAGGGGAAAGATCTACATGTATGATGGACTTTATAGGGTCCAGGAGTCATGGGCAGAGAAAAGCAAATTGGGCAATTGCAGTATTTTCAGGTACAAATTGATTAGGGTACCTGGGCAGCCTGAAGCATTTACATTGTGGAAATCAGTTCAGCAATGGAGGGATGGAACGGCGACACGAGTTGGAGTTATCCTACCCGACCTAACATCTGGTGCAGAGAGCCAACCTGTCTGTCTTGTAAATGATGTTGATGATGAGAAGGGACCTGCTTATTTCACATATATCCCAAGTCTGAAGTACTCAAAACCTTTCATGAAGTCTAATCCATCTGTGGGCTGTCAATGTCTTGGCGGATGCCAACCTGGTGGAACCAGTTGTCCTTGCATTCAGAAAAATGGAGGCTATTTGCCCTTTAATCCACTTGGAGTTCTCATGAGTTACAAAACCTTGGTACATGAGTGTGGTTCTGCCTGTTCATGCCCTCCGAACTGCCGAAATCGCATCTCTCAAGCAGGTCCTAAAGCCCGTGTGGAGGTCTTCAAAACAAAAAATAGAGGTTGGGGACTTAGATCTTGGGATCCCATACGCGGAGGTGGCTTTGTTTGTGAATATGCCGGAGAAGTCATTGAGGAATCTAGGGTAGGTGAGTTTGGCAATGACGGTGACGATGATTATATATTTGATGCTACCCGCATGTATGAACCATTGGAAGCTGTGCGTGATTATAATGACGAATCCAAAAAGGTTCCATATCCCCTTGTAATAAGTGCAAAAAAAGGTGGCAATGTGGCTCGTTTTATGAACCATAGTTGTTCACCTAACGTTTTCTGGCAGCTTGTTGTACGTGAAGTCAACAATGAGACATTCTACCATGTTGCGTTTTTTGCCATTAGACATATTCCTCCCATGCAAGAATTGACTTTTGACTATGGCATGGTTCCACCAGACAAAGCAGATCGAAGGAGGAAGAAATGCTTATGTGGGTCATTGAACTGTAGAGGGTATTTTTACTAGTTGTCATGGTTACAGAAATGGAGTTCACTAGTCAACACTGTATCGAGGTATGGTTTCCTTTTTAAATATAAAAGTATCTCGTTTCTTTCATTCTACTGCTCGTTTTGTGTTCTAATCCATGGTTGCTGGTTATCATGTGAACATATTTTATGTAGAATTCTGAATAGCATTTTAGCTGTATAAAGTTAGTTGCTTCATCTCCATTGATTTTATGAATTGAAGTGATTTTGGAGTTTTCTTGTTCTACCTTTTGATCTATCCGTTGGGCCTACTCAGATAAGGTGGCAAGGGCTCTATGTTTCCCTTCATCTTCAGGTTTCCCAGTTTGCTCCTGCTTTCTTTTTCTTTAATCTGATATTTACAATCCTTGCATACCATATTGGGGGGCACAATTTAATAGAGGCATAGAGCAAAGGGATTTAAGATATTGTTAACGAGGGAGCAAGGTGTGTGGTTGATTTGCCATGGTTTGTTAAATGAGTATCTTTTTTTAAATAAGTGGTTTTGTTAAATGAGTATCTATCTAGTTTAATATCATCTTTGTTCTTGAAAAGTAAGCTAAATTTCATTTAGCAAATAAATGATAGTACCATTAAGGTACCGCTAGGTACATGACATATACATAAAGAAGTTGGATATTCTTTCAGTAATTAAGTTGACCACCTGTGAGGTCTAAGCATTGGTTCTATGTCATTTTCATTATTTCATTTACCCCAGAATTTGAAATTATACAGACATCTATGTTTACAAAAGATTTTTTTTCCTATTTTCTCCTCGAAACATCTACGGTTTCGTTCTAACTAAACTATCCAACTGTAGATATTGTTTCTCCATAGGTTTCCGCATCCTTTCTGAACCTTTATTCCTGTGAGCTAGCCTGCTTGTTTTACATTCCATGGCATCACCCAGTGAGCTCCATAGTTACTCCTAAACATGCTCCATATTTGCCCTGAAATTGCAATGCAGCATCAGTATCTGTCTTGCTGGTTCAACATCTTCGCATAAGAAACACCTGATGCATATATTAAATCCTCATTTTGTAGATTGTCCTGTGTGAGACATGCCTCGTGTACTGCTATTGATCCAAAATGAGCCATTTGTTTTGCAGTTTTTGTTCTCCACAACTTTTTCTAGGGCCAGTGACCTGACTCGTCAACTTCCTCTTAAACAAGGTTTGGTAGAACGATTTGACAGAAAATTCACCTTTACTAATCCTTCCTTTTTTCAGTGCAATTACTTGATCCAGTAGTTGTAGTGATGATGTAACCCTGACAATCTTCCAATCGTTAAAGTTTCTTCTAAATCCTATCTTCCATTCAAATCTATTCCAATCACCGTGCAACTGTAATCTCCTTATCAATTGTCTTCTGGAAGATATCTATAAAGTTGTCTATCAATGTACCATTTATCCAGCCACAATCTGATAATTTGACCATTTCCAACTGATCCAAAATTGATCTCGCAGATCACTGATTTGTCTCCAAACAGCCACACCATATGACCTGATAATTGGCTTTGTGCACCATTTGTTCTCCATTCCATATTTGCAATTGATCACTCTTTTTCATAGCTAGCTATCTTTTCCAGAATTGAATCTTCAATGCCATTTGAACAAGAGACTTTCATTGTTTAATCTAGAGTTCTTAATGTGCAAGCTACCATCTGTGGTTCATTTTTCTTCAATCTTGGCTTCTGCACTGTAGAAAATTACATCTGCTTATGTAAACCTTGACATGAAGTATGTAAGAATAGGCGCCAACGGACGGGCCAATGCTTT
>JAJONR010015414.1:0-13094 GCA_029582245.1 Solanum etuberosum
AAAAAATTAATGAAGTCGTCCTAGATCAAAAACAACTCTAAGTAGGACCTAAGCTAAGATTTCCAAGTCCTTGGTGCTTCTTTGTTTTTTACACTGTCTCGAGGTATAACATCTGCTCGAAACACTGCTCAATATGAGAAACAATTTCCAGCGCCATTTAGCATGAAGTTGAATACAAAATTATTGTTACTTGAAAATAGAGCACAACGGAAAATGAATAACAAGCTCCCCTGGCAACATAGTTTTAAAAATAAGCATAATCTAACAACACTTGACAAGAAAGTACTCTTACAAGTTATTTGTCACTTTGTTGTTTCGCAACCAGAGCTTTTTTTTGTTGCATCCTCAGTCCCTACTGTAGAAAAAGGACAAACTAGGCTTTCAATGTAGATTTCCGCCTCAACCCAATTATTAGAGTTAATAACCTTTGAAGATCTGAGCAGGTCACCCTTTGGATTGTATATCATGAAACTTGATTCAAACACAACCAAAATTTCACTTCCACTTGCCATGTGTAAACGTATTTGCCCAAGATATCCATACACCAATTGATCCTCCGGAATCTTGATAGTAAACATCTTCGTCCAAGATTCTTTAATCTCATACTCCTTCATAAGCCAAACATCTAACATATTTGTTTCGTCACAATCACAACAGACCGAAAGATCACTTCCCAACACTCCCAAGCTCAAAACCACACCTCTTCCTCCTTTCCAATAACAGGGTAGTTCCATCTCTCCCAATTTCCCGTCAGCCAAACCAATAGAAATGATGCTTCATTTAATACACATAAAACTTGGGCAATCATCCCCCTTTGAGCTAGCTTTTGGGGTGTGAGCAGGAGCGAACCCACATGGAGTTCTCTAGGTGCTTGAGCACCCACCCATTAACCTCGTATCGAACTATATATATTTATATAGAAATTAAGACAACATCGTATAAAATTGAAGGCGAGCACCCATGCAACAAATGATTTAGTTGGCGTGTTTGTTGTAAATGGGTGTTCAAAGTCATCATATTGCTTCTATGCCCGAGTTCGATTCCCTCTAAATGCATTATTTTTATTTTAAAATTCAACTCTTCCCTTTCTACCTTTTAAATTCCAATTAGACTTTCTTTTATTTATTTATTTTTCTCCTTGTTTTATTTTCCCTTTCACATTGTCCTTTGCTAACTTTTCTTAAATAAAATTTTATACAAAAGTTGTAAAATTCCTTCTTCCTTTTTCAATATAATTTTTATTTTAGTTTTTTTTATTGATTTTTTTCGCTATCATATTTATATATAATTTTCTTTCTTATGACTAGCGTTAAATTTGTGCATTTATATTTTGTGGTATATATTGATAGTTAAAAAAGCAACCACAATCTTAGAATCTTGAATTGGCCACTACTCATGTCTATTATGCAACTTAATCTCCAGAAAATATAAACAATCATGATCTTCCATGTCTATTTACTCTTTCTTTCCCATCAGTCTAATTAGGAAAAATGAAAAGGGAAGGCAAAAGTATTCTTTTCTAGCGCCTTCATTTAAGTTCTCCAACTCAAAAGCAAAAAAATCCTCCTTCTCGTTGGTTTGCCTTTTTGGTAATTACAATAGTATGTGAAGGTATATTGTTCCTCCTACTTTTTTCTTGAACCAATCCAAAGAATTCTAATTGGCTATTGCATTGAATTGGAAAAAAAACGCTCTTGTTGAGAAAATTTAGCGCTCAATTACGCTCTTTGATTGACACAAGTTTATATTAAAAATAGTGACACCCATAACCGTAAAATCCTGGATTCGCCACTGGGTGTGAGTTAGGACTAACATCTAATTTAACATGGTATCAGAGCAGTGCCCATCTCACCCAATGTTCGGGCCCCCAAAAGTCAAAGTTGTCCCCCCAAAAGTTAAAATTGTCCACGCACTAGATGCTAAGCACTGGACGTGAGGTGGGTGTCAAAGAATGACAAAAGTCCCACATTGGTGGTTAATGAGATGGGTGGTCTCCTTATAAGGCTTGGGCAATCCTCTCGAGCTAGCTTTTGGGGTTAGGCCTAAGACCTAAAGCTATTTTTTGAAGGCTAGTAAAACCTGCATGACCAAAACAAGTAGTAGTAATTAATTAACTCGCAATTTATTCATACTTGTTAATGTTGTGTTTGAATGTGTATATATATACCTGGTTTTCCTTTCAATTTCTGCCATAGTGGCATGATGAATCTGTCATAAATAATCAACGTGATTAAGATGGCGGACACAAAAAAGACGGTAAGAGAGCCTGCTGGAATTTTGAATTTGCCAACGTTACGTTCCATAGTGGCAGCTTGTTCAACTGAAAATGTAATCATTTGTGCATAAGTTGTCCAGAAAAGTAAAGTTGTGGCCCAAATTGGAATCAACCTAGCCATCATTTTAACTTCCTCCACTCGAGTAACCGTGCACAACTTCCATGGATTTGGATTTAAATCATGATCCTCAAAATCTCCTTGTGCTACAATAGCAGCCTTGTCCAAACACCGAAATTGATCAGTGTGTTGAATCCTTGAACCCTCTGTATTAGTCTCGTATAGCATGCCAACATCATACGGAACATCCATCTTCCTTTTCCTTGTAGCAGCCAAAATGACTTGAAATATTTGAACTATAGGACTTCCTGAACTTCTCTTGTACCGATACCTTTTAGTACCCGAGAAAAAGATTATAATCGCAATCACTATAGATATACAACAAATACCATAAGCCCAGCTTCTTCCAACTTCATCCTGAACATAAACAAGCACTGTAGCTGCTGCCAATATTCCAATACTTATAAATATGGGGTGGTAAATTGTTTAAATTGACAACTATTTTTGAACAAGTATTAAGGAACGGATGGAGTACTACTTTTACCTGGCAATTATAGGGTTAAATTGCTCATTCAATAATATAGATTTCAGGGAGTAAATTATGTGTTTGCAGAGCCATTGGATTCTTGTTTTCACACCAGGGCAGAGTGACCACTTCTCTTGTGTTGAAGAAAGTGCACCAATGTAGTATTTGGACCGAACATACTAGTTTAGGAGACTAACAGTTTCTCCTTAACGGAAGCGGATCTATAGCAACCACGACTGGTGTCATCATATATATGGTAACTTTGAAGTCACGTATGCTCAAGGGTCTTAACTATATCATCGGTATATATAGTAACTCCTAACTGATGGTTAACCTAATTAACAACAAAATGCATGGTCCTTGTATTACAGCTGCTACTAATCTCTAAAAGCAATGGACTGATCCAGAGAGCTTTCAAAAGGATGCTTTATGGTTCTATCTCCTACCAATTAAGAAAAGACGCACACGTCACAGAAATTACCAGTCTAAGATAAAACTATATGTACTTTGAGGCCTTAAAATGAAACTAGAATTGTAAATTTACATGAACTGAAGAGAATAACAGAACAGCCAATGTAGTGTCTCGGTGTATTGATATTTCAAATTTGAACATATTTGACTGAAAATCTAATAACTTTTACAAATGAAACAAAGATAAAGTGACTGCATCACCAATCCAATAAAAAATAAAATCTGTCCCTAGAAAGAGCCAGATTTCCACTTTCGAACTCTACCGGATGCCAGTTCTGATTTTCCCAATCAAATTTGTAGGTTGTTACTTCTTGTAATTTATTACGCAAAGGCCTGCTTTCATGACTCGAACTCTTCATATTCATTAAACGATCCATAAAACATGAAATCATTTTGTTAGTTGTGAAAAGGATGACTTTTCTAGGATGGCAATTCCATTGCAAATTCGCATCCACAAAAATCTTAGGAATTTGATCTCCTATATACTCTAGCGATACCAAATTTGGAGCATTGATAATATCCAACATAGGATACCCTTTCCCAGGGTATAAATAGTACAAGTGTTCAAGAGTTGTTGCTTCAATTTTAACGTGTTGGTTACTAAATGACTTAATAGTAACTGACTTGATCCTTTGAAGATGTAACAACTCAATCTTTTGCAACCCAAAACAATGCTCAAGGACTAGACTGACAATCAATGAACATCTATTAAGTAGAGTCTGGAGCATATTATCATCTAAATTTATAAAAGAAAGAGAAAGCTTTCTCAATGAATTGTAGTTCGCCACACCACTAGATAACGGAACACGCTTCAAATTAAAACCCCTCAGAACCAATTCTCTTAAAGATTTCGCTGCCAAGATTGTGAAAATAGGTAAGGTGTATGATGTATAGCGAGGAACTCCAAAGACGATATCTTTTACCCCATTTTGAAGAGCAATGTGAAGCCACTTATCAAACAGAGGGAAAACTTCATCGGAATAACTAGAGTCTGATAATTCAAACTTTTCAATAGGGATTTTTCCATCCCGATATCTCTCTATGATACTATCCACTTTTTTGCCATTAAGATAATCAACTTTGAATTCCAAATTGGGATGAGTAGACCAGGCTCGTACCCATGTTTTGGAGAGAATGCTCATCTTGGTTGCTTCTTTAAAACTGAGAAAAGAGAGTATTTTGTGAATGAGACAATCAGACAATATGTCAGATGTGGCTTTCATCGTGATTAGTTGGTTGATCTCTCTGGAAGAAGTATTAGGGTTTTGTCCTATTAGGTGATTCTTGAATTTATCGCTTATGGTTTCGTTAAAGCATAATTTATACTCTTTTTCTTAATTGTTCCGATTGACACTTAAATTCTAGCGAAAAGGGTCTCTGATAAGCCCTAAATTTTGTAATTTATAACTCATATACCCTTGTTATAAAAATTACTTATATATACCCTGACGTTACACAATTGGCCCATATATACCCTTTTCATGATCCATGTATAAAACTTGTTCTATCAATTTATTTTGGTACGCGAGATAAGTTTATACAGCGTTTGGTTGTCTGTATAAATTTATCAGGGTCAAAGGACATAATCTTAAAATTATAATATCTGTCTGCGTTCCAAAAGAGTTGCATTTTAAGTAGGAAACAGAAACGGACAGAGTAAAAGAAAAAATCACCAACCTATCAAGACTACATCTTTCGGTTACAAAGGAGCATGGTGTTAAAGAATCTTCGATAAAGATGTTTGTATTGTGTTTACGGTGCCCCTTTTAGTTTCTTACAGGGACCTCCTTATCACTGATTGCACCCAACTCCAAACCATCTACCATGTACCATAGCCAACTCATTCCTTCTTGTTGACATTTGACTCCATATGTTGAACTTAATCTTGTTTATACTCTTTAACCGGATATATAATTGTTGTGGTTAATCCTTTATCTATCATACTTTATCAGAAAAAAGCATATGAAAAATCATCTTACAGAAGGTACCTTCTGATCCACTTTTTCATTATGTCTACTCCCTTGTTCAAATAAAATTTTGTTGAATGATTCAATTAAAAAGTTCCGGTTAGATACAAGTTCTTTAACGACCTAAAATCAAGCATAAAGATAAAGATCTTATCAATAGATTTGGTTCTACAATATCGATAACTAATTAATTAAGTATAAAAATCTTTACTATCATGTTTAAATATGGAAACATTATACTTCTAATATTAGCCTAGGAACATTCCAACATAATGTAGCAAGTCATTTTTTACATACACTAAAGAAAATTGAATATTAGATCAGGGTGATCCGATAGCAAAAAATGGGAATAATATCCAAAATAGGTTTTTTAAAATTGTCCTCTAAAGATGTATATAAGAAGACTTTGACAGTAGTACACAGTCCATAGAAATGGAATCGGAAGCTGCCCGTCAACAAAGCAAACCCCCAAAGTCAATGTTGCCTTTCTCTATCCTTCCACCGGAACTCAATACTAACATCCTCTTAAGGCTTCCAGTGAGTTCCGTCTTGAAAATTAGGTTTGTTTCAAAATCTTGTCTTGCTTTCACCTCTACCCCTAAATTTATCAAGGCCCATCTTAGTGTATCTACTAACCATAAGATTTTGTTGAGTTTTAGTCAACCCAACTTCAATCTGAAAGATTGTTCTCTTACATCTTTACTTTATAGCTCTGTTCTAGATACATCAGATTTGGATTATCCCATGAAAACATATTTTTGGTTTATTGTAGGTTCAGTCAATGGACTGATTTGTCTTTCTAATAGGGCAAATGAATTGTGTCTATGGAATCCATCAATTAGAAAGCACAAAAAATTGCCTAATTTTACATTTAAGTTTAGGGATCCTGCACGATTTATTTATGGTTTTGGATATGATGAGTTTCATGATGACTATAAGGTAGTGGCATGTATTTACCTTCATGGGAGTTTGCCTCTCTTTGGAGACTATGTCAAAATATATAGTCTAAAGGATGATTCTTGGAGAAGCATCAATTTTCCCCGGGATTGGGTGAAATCCTTTAACTGTGGTAAGTTTGTGAATGGGAAGCTTAATTGGGCTTATTGGTCTTATTGTACTGGTCCTTTTTGGCGTAAGGGTTGGAACATCATTTCTCTTGATTTGGCTGATGAGAAATGGGAAAAGGTAGAGGCACCTTGCTATAGTAAAGAAGATGGTGCTTTTGTGTTAGGAGTGTTGGAAAATAATCTTTCTGTGATATGTAATGGCAATTATGAAGGAACTGACCTAGATGTCTGGGTTATGAAGGAGTAAGGGGTTAAAGAATCTTGGACAAAGATGTTTACCTTTAAGTATCCTCATCCTCATCCGCATCCTTGTTTGATGTTTTTGTTTAATCCACCCCATTTAATTTCAAATAAAGGTAAATTTTTGTTGATGTGCAGAAAAACTTTCCTGTTGTACAATCTGAAGGATGAATCAATCACATATCCCAAGTTTACTACGTTTGGATCTGATCTTGTTTCTGTGGAGTCAACTTACCTTGAGACCCTAGTTTCTCCGGTTTTACAAAACGATCAGGGACACAACAAGAATGAAGGGTGCGGAAGCTCACATGGACGCAATTGAGTAATTAATGACTAGTAAGGGTTCCACTTTATACATTTGTCTCATGTATCTTACGTGTAGTTTGGTAGCGAAATGGAGCTTGTCTTTTGAATTACCTAAGATAAGAGTCTCTAATCAAAGTTATCTTTGATGCATGTTAATGTAGACTGCGCATGGGATAGCCTTGCTTGTGCCGCTTTCTAGATCTACATTGCTTTTACTTGTCATTTGACATATCAGTACAGTGGTTTTATAACTGATGTGTATTATTGAATTTTCAGGAAGTGAAAGCTGATGTTAGAAACAACTGATTCACGGCCCATACTGATTGCACTTATCAAAATGATGAAGCGTGGTTATTCCCTGTTCTCAACGTTCGCCATGATATGCTAATATTATTTCCATTTCCATATGCAAGAACATATATTTTTGAATGCTAGTTGATTATCTTACTTAGTGAGTAGCTTGAACCTTGAAGGTTTGTTGTGACAAAAGATTGAGCAAGCTTCTCCTTTCCTTGAATGTTTGTATGTAGTATCAGGTTGAACTTCATGTGGCTAGAAGTTAATGTCCCATTTGTTAGGTTGTTGCTTCATTATCTTAGTCATGATTTGTTCAATTTGTAATACTTTTAATCAGTTGTAGAGTTTTTGGAACTCTGTTTATTTGAATTGTTTTTGCAAAACCTGTGAAGATCAGCATGGTGAATCTATGCTTAGGATCAGGTGTCGTGACACAGAATTCCAGACAAGATCAGCAACATCCGGTTTCGCTTGGTTACCAAACCGTGTAAAATAGTCACTTGTAATTGAATACTTCCCACTGTCAGTAAGGAGGAACTGCCCCTGTGCCTACCCTTCCGGCATCCTATCGTTTAATAAATTGATCTTCCTCCAATATCAGCTGTGCTGTCCAGAGGAGCTTTGTGAGATCAATGTTCCTTTCTTCCAATGATCTTCTAGAACTAAATTGACTAGATGCAGAATTCGAACAAGCAACACACCTGGTGGCTGCTGCATCCTGTCTCTTTACCAAAACTTTATAAATCGAAACACAATCACTTCCAATCTTTGGGTCTCAATCATGCCAACCATTTCTTGTGCATTAGGAGAGAAACCCTTGTCAAGTGTTAATACCTTATGTAACTTATTCTTTCTAAGGTGTATTCATGCTAAGTCCTCCCCTTTCTCTTTTGTCCCCTTTGTTCCACTAGTAGCATCCCCTGTATCTTTTGTGTTGTCATTAATTAGCAAGGTTGCAAATGCATTATGAGTATTGATACCTTCGGTATCTTTTCCAGTTTTTTCCTTCTTTTTGCATATTTACCTCTTCTCTGCATCCATTACTGCTTTCTTTTCCAACAACATTACACTACTCAGTATTCTGGTCTGTGTGGCAGCAGCGCCCACCTTGTCCTTGTTCTCCCCAAAATTCTCTCTGAATGTCTTTCCAGTTCTGGATGTAGTGCCCGACATTCAGCTTCTCTATGTCCTTGTAACTTACAATGATTGCAATATTTCGGTAGATAGTCATACTTAATAGTAATCCATTTAGAATTAACTTCCCCTGTGACTTCATCCTCTTTGCAATTTTGATTCTCTTAGGGTGTTGTGCCAATAAATCTATTTCAACTTTTACCTTTGCACAAGTAGGTCTAGTCTTATTTTTTGTCGCCGTATCTACTGTTAATGGTTTTCCAACTGCAGAAGTCAGTGAGAAACAACTTCTCTGGCAAAGAAATTAGGTGGCAAGTCTGGAAAACTAATCCATGCTACTGCTATAGAGGTCTGCTCCTCTGGAACAAACCAAGGATACCATTTCAATGGCCTCGTATGACAGTATAGGTTGTGAACCTTCAGATAGTATTCTAGGGTCGACATCATCTTCACATAGTCCTCCAGTAATGATAGTCGAATCAATACATATCTATTTTCTAAGAGACCTATGTTGCATGGCCCTTTGATCTCGCACTGTGCTGGGATTACTCTGCGTAGCTCGTGTAAGTCTGGCCTGTCAGAAGAGAATTTTCCCAGAATTGCATATTGTGAATTCTCTTGTATAATCATCTGTTGAACTTCTGATGACTTCCATGTAATTTGACGCTCTCCATGTAAATCTACCACTGTTTTCCTCTGAATTGGTTTTGCAATCATGTTGTTTTGGTCTGGTTTTAAAACTTTTGAGTACTTTGTAGCGGGGATGGAGGTTGTATTATGGATGTGGACCGAGCAGCCTCTGGTGGAGGCTGTCCGCCAGCCACCAGGGCCATTGATGGCAGTACAAAGTATAATCTTGTGCAAATTAAGCACCTCTCCGTCCCCTGACATTCCACACCATAATATATCCTTACATTATGTATCTTCTGATCTACAAAAATGTTATTGGCTGCACATCAGATGTTAAGATTTCTCTGGTTCTGTTTGACAGCAGTCACAAAGTTGTACTTTGTCGAAATTGTTGCTTAGATTTGTCCTCCAATTGCTTCGGTTTCTTCCTTAATTTTCAAATTGAAGACTCCAGAGATTTGTTCTTGCACAACTTAATCTGTTTCAGTGTTTGAATATATGCAAAGCTAAGGGGGATCTCCTAAAGCTCGTGACACTTTTTTATAACAAGCCTTTCAAGCGGGGGTAAGATTCCTCAGAGGCATCTCATCTTGAGATGTTTAGGTACTCCGATTTCAAGAACTTAAGTTTATGGAACGTGACATCTCCAAGGCACCACTCTTTCAATTGAATAAAATTTGGAAGAACTAATTGGAGATACTCCAGACTTGGTAGTCTCCCAATGGAAGAAATTATGCTTTCTATACAGTACCCCGTAGTACTAACTTCGTTTGTTTCTTGTTCGTTTTCAAATAAAAAACAGCATCATTAATCTCCTCAACATGCCTTAATGTTTTCATTTTCCAAAAATTGGTGGTAACACAGCACAATAAAGGTTTCTAGATGGGAAAAAGATGTGATTCGGGATGAAAATCAAATATATTTGCAGAAACTGCTAAGTACTTTAGGTGAATTAGTGGTTGCAATGTAACTGACAACAAATGACCCACTCTATGGAGACTCAAATTCAAGACCTTAAGAAGTTTCAATTTACTAATGAGATCAATCAAGTAACCTTCAGCTGCTTCTTCCAATCTTCCAGATTTGACGTTTTGCATGAAACCTTCCGCAATCCATAAATTTGTCAATTTAGATGCTGAAATGATGTGGTCCTCTGGAAACATCTCCATGTAAAGAAGGCAAGGCTTTAAATAATCGGGTAAGTTATCATAACTTAACGATGTACCATGCTCGAACATCAAAATGAGAAACAGTGATTTCATTATTATACAACAATCTCGCACAAGTTGTTTTACCTAGTTCCCCCATTCCAACACTTGGTATGACATCTAGCTCATTTGTCCCTCGAGTCAGATACAGAGAACTGCAGCTTCTATTTTATCTCTTAAAAGATACAAAATTCACAGATATCATAAGTCTAAAACAGAACATATGCAACTTAACTTCTCTTTTTTATGCTCTGCTCTGTGTCGAAAATGTTTGATTCAGTAGAACTCATTGATTATATGTTACATTCACCATGTGCGCTAAATAAGTAACCCTCACTTACAAAAAAAATTTGCTGAACGGAATAGACAAAGTCATATATATTTCTTTTCAGTTCTGTTATCTCAAATTTGGTACTCTCAGTTCTGACGTTAATTTTCAGCAACAAGAAGTAAAGTTAAATGAAGACAAATACACGACAAATTAAAAGGTGATAGGGAGGGGAGATTGTCTTTCTGAGACACCCGGCCATGGAATAAAATGTTAAGAAAGTTCGTTAAAAGAAAACCAGTGTTGGCATCATCACGTAATTGTGGAACGACAACTGGTGCAACAACTTTTGTAAATAAGTCCCCATAGACAGGTCTCACTCAGAACTCTACTGTGAGTGGGATAATTCAAAATGGGGACTGGAAACGGCCTCGAGGAAAGGGGCACATCTGACTTACCAAAACATCTGTCGAACGACATCTATAAGTAAAAAAGACTAACAAACTGGGGCATTTTTATTGAAAGGGCAAACTATTACATAGTAGTACTGGAACAAAAGTAAAGTAGTAGAAGGACTCGAAACTTAAAACATGTAAAAAAAAACTAATAAACCATCAGCGACTCCCAAGCACACATACAATTATATGTGCATTCAATTTGCACATAGAAATAGGAACTACATCACCACTCTAACGTAAAATAAAATTTCTCCCCCTCCTTAAGGATCCTTGTTGCCCGCTCCTCATTTCTGAACTCAACAAGCTGCCCACTCGAATCTAATTTGTAGACTTTTACTTCTTTTAATTGACTATGCAAAGAATTGCTTTCATTAGGAGTAGAATGACTCAGACACTTCATTTACATTAAACGGTCCATGAAAGATGCAATTGTTTTACTAGTTGACTCAAGGATGAGTCTCTTAGGATAACAACTCCATTGAAAATTAGCATCCACGAAAGTCTCAGGAATTTGATCTCCTTTATACTCTAGTGACACCAAATTTGGAACATCAAGCATATCCAACATAGAAGACTCTTTCGGAACGCTAAAATAAGACAAGTGTTCAAGTGTTGGTGCTTGAATTTTAACACGCTGGTTTCTACCTTTCCAAATGGAAATTGACTTGATATTCTGAAGATTGACCAGTTCAATCTTTTCCAACCCATCACAATAATCACATACGAAACTGACAATCAAAGGACAACTATTAAGTAGAGTCTGAAGCATCTTTTCGCCTAATGTAACATAAGACAGAGAAAGTAATCTCAAAGAGTTGCAGTTTACGACACCACTAGATAACGAAGTACGCTTTAGATGACAACCCCACATAACCAATTCTCTTAAAGATTTTGTTGCCAAGATTTTGAAAATAGGCAAGCGGTATGATGAATATTTAGGAACGTTAAAGGCGAGATCTTTCACACCATTTTGAAGTGCAATGTCAAACCACTTATCAATCAACGGAAAACCTTGAGAGGAAGAATCAAAGTGTGATAATTCAAACTTTTCTATAGGGATTATTCCGTCCCTATATCTCTTCATGATATTATCCACTATATCTAAATTGTTTCCGTGATAATCAACTGTGACATTTAAATTGGGATGAGTCAACCAGGCTTGCAGCCATGTTTTAGAGAGAATACTCAGTTGTGCTGCTTCTTTAAAACTAAGAAAACAGAGTATTTTGCGAATCACACATTCAGGTAATATGTCAGCTGTCTCTCTCCTTATAGTCATATAATTGTTCATACATACCTTAGGAACCTGTTCTTCTACTCTGGTTTTGCTCGAAAACTCGGTAATCAGCTCTTCGTCTCGCTTCTGCACTTTCCACTCAAGTCTTTCAATAGATTCAAACATTCTTTCGACCAAAATTTTGTCCTCAGTTGCTTTCTCCCATTAGAATGCTGTTTTTTCTTAGAGGTTTCATGATACATATTCTTCCATTTATTGTTGGGTATAGCAAGAGTTAATGGGAAATGGAGGGAAGATGAAAAGAGGAATTGAAAAAGATTCTCTTATGCTTTAAGTAAAGGCATTTCTCCCTCATTGGTGGTGGAAAGAAAAATAGAAGTGTTTAAATAGAAAAACACTTCTATTAGTTGTTAAAAGGGTTGGAAAGAGGGACCCCCCTCGCGCCGTCGTCGTCGCTCGCTCGGCTTCGGCTTCGGTGGTAAAATGATCGATCGAGAGATTATTTTTGGACCCGATTCGGATCCGCGCGACCCGTTTTATTTAAAACTCTTTACCGTTTTAATTTAAATTTCCCACCGTTAGGAGATGACTGTTCTGAAAGGTTGCAACTTTCAGGAACAGCCATGACCGTTTGAAAGGTTACAAACTTTCATAAATGGTCGTTTGATTTCTGAAAGGTTGCAACCTTTCGAAAACAATTCCTCTTGCCTATAAATACCAGTGATTCTTCAGATTTTTTACTTACTAAAATTTCTGATTTCTTCTTCTTCTTCTGCACAAATATTTCGTGTACTTTACTGCTGTTGAGTGGTTCACTGACACCAGAGTTTTGGGTATCAATACACTGGTGATTAAGATCATTCTATCCTGGGAGGACATATTCCAAATCAAACCTCGGATACTAGAGGGGAATAATTTCCTTAAGGGGACACTGTGCATTCAGTGGGCTTGA
>JAJONR010015415.1:0-17427 GCA_029582245.1 Solanum etuberosum
TCGGATCAGTGAACCCTCTAACGTCGTTCCTAAAGGAACCCTGTGATGGTGGATAAGAGTTGCCAATCAACGTCATGTCTACTGACGTTGAGACCTTAATGTCATTTCCCAAACCAGCTTCACTGATTGCTTTATAAATGTTAACCAAAGCAGGAACTTGAAATGAGGTAAGATACGATGTGCCAGTAACAGGGCTGATTTCATTACCAACAGCAATGTACTTAATTTTAACATCAGGCCAGAAATCTTTAACATTCTTCTGTACCCACCATCTCGCGTGTTCCATGCCAGAAGCAATGTGTTTCACATCTACATTTGGAAGTCCTAGTATCACTTCAATGTTTGATCCTCTTAACGCATTTAAAGCTCCATGATTCGGATCATAAAGCCTCAATCTGCCAATGTTTCTCGACTTGTAGAGCTGTATAACTTCGGAATGTGAAGGCAAGTTGTTCCCCATCATTCCATAGCAAACACCTAATTGAGCCTCTGTTCAATAACAAGTAGAAAATGGGGTTTTAGAAACTTAACCAATTATTGTAAACTTAAAATTTTTAAAGAAGACATGGTAGGGCAGATGTAGTATATATGTAATTATTGGTCCCTCCGAATCTAGTAGTTTTAGCTCAAAACAATATATGTTTAAGAACTTCATTAGAAAGGTATAAATGATAGATTTGAGCGCATTTTAAATTTTGAATCCACCTCTCTGCCCTCATCCCAACAAATTAGAAAAGCTTGTGAGTGATAACCGAAAAATAACAAATAACTGGCTAAAATGAATACAGTGCAAGTTAGTGTGGGAATTGGGAAAAGATACACGTGTATTACTCCACTTTACTATATACTAGAAGAATTTATTTTGGTCATTTAAATATTAAACTATTAAATAATTACTAACTTAAAATATTTTTAGAAATTACACAAAACATTTATGGTCAAATAAAAATTTGATTTGACTCTTTGTAATTCATCCTTACCACATAAATTAGGACAGAGAAAGTAAAAATATTCTCAATAATTTACATATTTGCAAATTGCATTCAAAATACATTAAATCATTATAATTAACAACTTATAATTATGAAAAAGAATTATAATCAATTCTTTTTTATTGACTCTTGAAATTCTATCCGTAACACATAAATTGGGATAGAGGGAATGACATTTATTGGACTTGTGACATAAAAAAAAAACAAATTATTGTCAAATTAAAATTTGACTGACTCTCCAAATTTCATTTGTACCACATAAATTGGAATAAAGAAAGTAAAGACATTTTGAATAATTTATAGGTTAATAGATTACCTCAAAAATATTATAAATCATAATAATTAACAACTTAAATTAATTTTAAAAATTACAACTAAAGAAAATCTGATTAACTCTCAAAATTCTATTTGTGTTATAGAAATTGAGACAAAAAAATAAATATATAATGACTCGTAAAGACATGGGCTCCTATTTCTAGTACGAAAAATAAGCAAACAACTATCAAGCAAATTTAGATTTTGCATACAAAAAATGTTGAAACAATATTTTTGAGTGGGAGAAATTCAAAATGCTTAAGTAGAAACCTGTTATTTGAATGTTGGTGGCAACAAGTAATCCTAGAAGCACTATAACAGCTATTTGTGTGGTAGCCATGATGATTGATGAGAAATATTGTTGGTAGAAACTAAGATGAACTAGGACCTATTTATAACTAAGTCTTAATTAGTCTAATGAAGTTAAGAGCCGCCAGGTGTATGTTCACATGTCCATAAGCCAACTTGATCATTTTCTAAATAAATAAATAAAAAAAGGATCAAGGGTAGAAGTCCAAATGCAGCCCCAAATTGATAAAATTTATATATTTAGTTAGGTCTTCTTTTATTTTTATATGATAAATTTTATTTTAATGGCGGCTTTTCTTTAGAGGCAGCTATCAAGATTGACTTTAAAGTTTATAATTATAGTCATATATTTTTGGATGTGTTTGAACCTACTAAAACAGCTACTTGCCGTAGATCAGAATTATAGATAAAGTTTTTTCAAAAAGAATTAATGGTGTAACTTTCAAAAGAGTAAACTATAATTTAGTCCATCTATTATATTGTAAAGCCCTCCAAAAAATTCAAGCTTAAAGTCCGAGTTCATGTTTATTGGCTAAACTAGTCTTTGAAAATGTACGTAGCATATTTATCCAAAATATTTAACATAAATTTTACACCAAAAAATAATTTGGTGTAAGAATAAATAAATCTTTGTAGAAATATCAAGGAAAATGATCCTAACCTTCATTTGTACACATAACCTATATCCAATACATCATTAAAAAAGTAGTGGCTAAAATAGTAATGGAGGGGATCATTTCTCATCTCAGACCTCAACAATTTACTTAATATAAACGCGAGGGATTGATGTTTAATATTAAATACCTGCAGGTATGTGAATAGTTGAGTTAATACATTGAGATAAAGTTCTTAATTAAGATAAAGAAAAATATTGAACTTGTACATCATCAAACTCATCTTTCTTTTTTGTACAAAATGATCAAGTTGATGTATGAATATCCATGTGAATAAACAGGCCTCTTTAACTTCATTAGCCTAAGAATAACAAATAATTAACATTATATTCAAGGCTACTAGCTAGTACTATATGGCTACCTCACATAAACATATATACTACTCCCCAAATAGAAGGTTTCTCTCTCACTCTGCAACAGAAATTGTTCAATGTTTGTCGTATGGACCTAGACCCAAAACGGATAACATCACTAGTAGACTGGACGTTGTAACCAAAAAACATGAGCAAAACAAGAGGAACAACCTCATAAGTCCGTAGGCCCAAAATGGACAACATATCTAGTAAACTGGACGTTGTAACCAAAAAAACATGAGCAAAACAAGAGGAACAACCTCATAAGTCCATAGTCCCAAAATGGACAACATCACTAGTAAACTGGACGTTGTAACCAAAAATCATGAGCAAAACAAGAGGAACAACATCATAAGTCCATATGCCCAAAATGGACAACACCACTAGTAAACTGGACGTTGTAACCAAAAAACATGAGCAAAACAGGAGGAACAACCTCATAAAAACAAAATAAAAGCCATCTTATTAGCATCCTTGTTATTCAGACATGGTGGAACTTCCATGCAGAAAGTGACTTAATTGGGGTTCCCTTCCACTTAATAATTAGGGATTTCCCATCCATTTCCAGACTGCAAAAACCATGGCATGTAGACTTTTCTGCCAGTAACTTTGCTTGGTACAAGGATGAGTGACTCAGTTCTGTTTCCTCTATACCAAAATTTTCAAATAACGCCCTCCAAGATTGAAGCTTCTCATGGCGATGAGCCATCTCTTCTCCCTCGGATGTGATTACATTTTCAATAATCCTTCCTATATATACTCCTTGAGCTACTGCTCTGTACTGATGGTTCCACCCTATGCAAGTTTCAAGACTATCAAAGATAGCACTGTAGTAAAACAATGCTTCATTGAAACGATCGATGAAAATTGGCGTATTAGTATTTGCCTCTATTTCAGTGACCACCATTATACATGGATCCAAACTTTTGCAAACTTGTATCAGAGATTGCAAGTGATTAGGCCATGCTAACAAAGTCCAAAGACGCGAGTCAGAATAGATTGCCACAACTTCACCAGCCTTTGACTCGAATAAATCCTTGTTGATAATTCTCAAGTCAGATACAACTGTTTTGAAGGAAAAAGGTATATGTAAGGTGTCTGCAAAAGATGTCAATCTCTTCCCTACCTCTTGCATTCGAATCAAAGAGGTTCCAACCGCTGTTATCTTGAGATGTTCCGGTGGACATTCACCATTACCAACCAGAGCTTGCATAAGGTTATCCCAAGATCAATCAAATGAATCCTCTTGAATGATTTAACACTGTCCAAGATGGCTTGAATTCCAGTAAATTGAGTTACTTTGCGGAAGGGAAGCATTTGTTCAGTCTCAATAACATCGGTTCGTGGATCCATGAGAACTTCTTCCATAATATTTGGATTCACTGCATCAATGTTTGCTGCTATTGTTGGTATTCCTGTCCCTTTATCGATCCTCTTCCGAAGAGATTCAGCAAAATAATAGACAACTCTTTGAACTGGATTACCTGCTGAAAGAGAAAAGTTGATGCACAAGTTCAACAACCTTCTTGCACAATCTAATTGTCGATTGGCTAGCATTTCAGAGGAAACTAGAAGCAGTAGAACGAGCTCCACTTCCTCTGTAACTTGAGGAGAAAGGCCCAAATCCGCAATCAAGGGACTAAAAATAATGGAATAAGCATCATGATTCTGTGAGGTATAAAGTTTTAATTGCTCTTTGGCAATTTTCATGATGGTTGTTGTCGATAGAACCGAAGAGTGGCCATAAATGTGCCTTGGCATATCTAAATTCATCTCATTCACCTTTCCCTTACTCTTTGTACCTCAGAATTCCTAGAGGGAGTTTTCTTTATATGGAACTTCAAAATTTTCTGCATCTTTCACTGCTTCAGCATGAATCTCATCCTTGTCATTAGTGTTAACCGCCACGACATTATATTAATTACTTGAGACAGAGAATTTCTCCCTATCATGTCATATTATTTTAGTTAAATCATTAGTTAAAGGCTGTTACCAGAAGAAAGGACAACAGTCCAAACAGATGTGGTCAAAGAATAGGACCATGACAATATTGAAAATAAACCTTAGGACGGCGATACCTTGGAGGTTTTCTTTTTTAAAAACAGATAATGAAAATGCCCACAATTATCCTCTTGGCTGTTGCCATCTTGAAATAAAAGGATGTCAGATTCATATAAAATAATGTGCAATCCAAGAACAAGGCTTTCATTCTACAGGACAAAATTAACTCTTAGAATAGATTTTCTTATAACAGTTTCTTCTGTTCTCTGATTGAAATTCTAACAAGAAGACTCGAATTAAATTTTAGATTATAAACGGAATGTAGTTACTTGGGAAAATCTATCTATGGCTCTATCTAATCTTGAAAACACGACCGATTGTGCTCATTTTGATAAAGAAAGGCTAAACAAATGTTGCATCTATTTCTTACATTGTAACCTAAACAAACTGTCTTGATCTCCTAGATAACATTGTGAAGGGACAAAAGAAAGAGAGTTGACACAGATAGAGGATGCATGCGATAGGAAAAGAAAAAGAAGATATTTGAAGCTTTTCAATATACTTGAGCTTTGAATGGAAGCCCTGGTAAACAGCTGCAGTAACTCTAACGGTCTTAAGGTAGAGAAATTCCTTGTCGGATAAATATTGACCTGGACCTGAGGACGAGGGGCTCTACAAAACATCCTTGAGACTTCTGGTCTTATGTCCTCCACATAGGCCATGAAGTAAATCATCCCACCTACTGTCCAGCCTATTGGGAGAGAATCAATAGATTCCTTTTTGGGAGCAATTCATCCTTCCCGAACGCTTGTAGGTTGTGTGGATGAAACAATAAAATTGTGTTCCTTTTCCATTCTCAGGGCCATATTAAGGCATGAAAGTAAGGTTGTTCAGGAAGGTTGGATTTGCATGTGTATATTTTCTCTTGTGTCTCATACATAAAAAGAAGCGTATTGCAGGTCCATTCATCTACTACACAAGAATGAATGGGCAATTGGCAAATGTACAAGCATCATAAGCGATACATGACCTATTTAAGATATTATTGGAGGTCCATAGAGCTATACATCAAGCATGATTGAAAAGCTACAAACATGATAGGCGATGCAGTACCTACTAAATAAAAAGGAGATTAAGAAGTAGGATTACAAGCTATTTTATCTTCATCTCATGACTGTTTTGCTGCATCAGTACACCCCTCTCCATATCAGGGCATCTTCTATCATGGTCAAACTTCCAGACTGAAACAAAAGTATTCGGGGTTCCTTTCCATTTAATGATAATTCCATTTCCATCCATATCAAGAGTGCAAGAACTGCAGCAAGCAAATCCCAGTATATTAAATTTTGCGTTGTATAAGCATAAACTGCTCAATTCTGTTTTACTAATATGTCATTTTGCAAATAAGGTCCTCCATTCTCTCAGCCTTGCAAAGTGAAAAAAAGCCTCTCTTCTCGTTCAGATGTGATCGATCATATTATGAATGACTTTTCCTAGAATAACTGTTTCAGTTAGAATGCTGTATTGATTATTTCTCTCCATGCAAGATTTTAAGATATCAAAGATTGCTGCACAAGGAACTGAATGGAGAAATTATGGAATACATTTTAATAGATGGAGTTGTTTTAAAGAAATGAGAATTAGATAAAATGTTGTCCTAAGGCAGGCAGAGAAGCAATGCATACAATACAAATGAAATTAAACAAATACTCCCTCCATTTCAATTTATTTGTGTGATTTTGACTTGACACGAAGTTTGAGAAATTAAAAAAGACTTGAATCTTGTGGTCTTAAACCTGTCATGTGGAAAGTTGAAATAAAGAGTTACCGAAAAAGGAAAAACCATTCTTTTATTTAAATGGACTAAAAAGGGAAGTAAGACAACCAAATTGAAACGGAAGAAGTATAAAGTCTTTGATAACTTAGTGTTTCAGGTTACAGCAGTTTATGATCAAAAGGTTCTTAAAACAAGATGAGTTGTTTCCATTTGATTCTTTACATACATCGATAGGTTCCGTGCCACACCAACCACGTAGGGGCATCTTTCATTCAAGGTGAAACTTCCAGGCTGAAGCAAATATTATTGGACTTCCCTTCCATTTAATTAGAAGGCCCTTTCCATTCATATCCAGAGTAGAAAAACCATGACCACACCTATCGGCCATTAGATTTGCCTGGTACAAGGATGATTCGCCCAATTCTGTTTCTTTGATACCAAACTTTTCAAACAGATCTCTCCATTCTTCAAGTCTTACATTGCGGAAAGTCCTCTCATTTCCTTCACAAGTGATTATATTTTGAATGATCTTCCTCAAAATAAGTCCTTCAAATGTCATCCGGTAATGATTGTCTCGTTCCATGCAAACATCCAAGTAGTCAAAGACTGCACCATACAGAAATAGTGCTTGATTAAAACGGTCCATAAAAATTGGCGCGTTAGTGTTTGCCTCGGTGTCAATGACAACCATTACACAAGGATTAAGGCTTTTAATTAATCTTAGAACAGATTCCAGGTGATTGGGCCATGCTAACATACACCCAAGACTATACTCTGAGTAAACTGCCACAACTTCATTAGTATCTAACTCAAAGAGATCTTTACTGAGGTCCTTCATTTCCGACACTACTGCCTTGAAGGAAAAGGGAAACTTAATGTTTTCAGCAGCAAAAGATGACAATCTCTGTCCTATTTCTTCAACCATCTGTTTTGATGTTGCAACAGCGGTTATCTTGAGAAGCTCAAGTGGACAGTCACCAACATTATCAAGAGCTTGCATGAGGACTGCCCAGTGTGAACCAATTTTGACTCCGATATCAATCAAATGAACCCTCTTTGCTGACTTGACATTATCTATGATGGCTTGAATTCCAGAAAATTGCGGCACTTGGAAGAAAGGTGATGATTGATAACATACAACTGCAAAAGGCTTTGGATTCTGCAGAACCTTGTCCAAATCAAATGGTTTCTCTTTCCAACCTTCAGGTCTATTAAGTGATAATGTTCCCTTCTCCTTATCAATTCTCTCTCGAAGAGCTTCACAGAAGTAATACACAACTCTTTGAACAGGAGTACCTGAAGGAGAAGCAGACAAGTTACACAATCTTAATAACTCCGTTGCACGATCATAGTGTCTCTTGGAGAACATTTCAGCAGAGTCTTGAAGTAGAAGAGCAAGCTCAAAATCTTTTAAAGCTTGAGGATACAGACCACAATACGTGTTACAAGTAAAGGAGGAACTATCCTCTTTCTTGGAGGTCTGATGAGGTAATTGTGCTCGCGCCATTTCAAATATGCTTACTGTTGATGGTACATGAGATCCAGAAGTGTTGCTGGATGGAATATCATGGGGCTTCTCTCTCATTTCTCCACCACAATAATGCTTCTGCAGAATTATGCATGATGCTGAAGGAAGACAAGAGCTTTCCTTCTTTTCTTCAGCACAACGAGGCCTTTGCATTTGATCCTTTCCTTTATTTACAAGACTTGAATCCATGGCTAAAAAACTCTTAAAGACGTCCCGCTCTTCCTTTTGAAAAATCTTCAGTATAAATGGTTTTCTAAATCTATCCTCATTAGAGAATGAAGCTCATTTTATTCAGACCATGAGGACCAAAAAACTTGTGCTATTTTCATATTCCTTTTCCATCTAATCATATATAAGGGTACCAAACAAAAAAAAAAAAGGAAAAAATTAGAAGATAGGACAGCAAAAACAAGGACAAGCTCACTCTTTTCATCATTTCATGCCTTATTTGGCAGCAGCCGGCTGGTAGCCGAATAAAAGAGTCTACTTCAAATAGATACAGTCCGAAACCACATTACATCAGCTAATCAAAACTTCTGATTTGCTATGCATCTCTATCTGTAAGGAGATTCCAAGAAAAAAGTAGCTTTCTTTTTGTACCAAGAATATATAACTCAATGTGATGATTAGAGTTATGTGATTCATTACTGGATTTTTCTGAGGTTTATGATTAAAATTTAAATCCATGTTCCCTAAGAAGCTACTTCTAATATTTAATCTATTTCTTTTCCTAAGTTATCTTTTTTAATTATAAAAGTTCCATGGAAGTGTTCATCATCTATAGCCTTGCATAGTTATTTAGACAGAAGCAAAAACTTATTTTTCTATTTCCTTATCTTTCTTTTCCTAAAGAATAATCAACAAATGGAAATTTTATATAAATAAAAGTTATTCATTTTACTTTCTAAGTTGATAATAAAACTAACTATATGAATTCAAAAACAATTTTAAAAAAGTTTACCATCTTAATCTTCATGTGTTTTTTCATTTATTTTATCTTCAAGAGCCACATATAGTATAAGCCTTGTCGCTTGCGTAACACGTCCTTGTCTCCTAATTAAAATGTTCAAAAGTTTCTCTTTCCAATGTGAAGTTGTCCAAACAATTCTAGACATGAAATTTGTTGACCAGCAGAATATTATTATAACAATTTTAAGTTTAATTATGATTATACCTTGATCCACAAAACGGTCATACAAGTTGAACAATATTTGCTGAAGTTTTCTCAGATTTTGCTGACAGAAGAAGAAAAAGAGAAGAGGAAATCATGAATTTTCTTTTCTCAATATAAGTCCTCATAAAAGGAATGGAACCTTTCCGGCTTGGTGAAACTTCAGGAAAAAAACAAAACTTAGATGGAGTTTTTTTTCCATTTGATAACAAGGCCTTTTAAATTCATAAAGGAGTTCTCAAGCATTTCATCAAGCTAAAAAAAACAAGTTTACCTTTCATTCCTCTTGTATCTTTTCATACTAGGTATATAGACCGCGCGACCAACATACTACAATAACACTTTGCCATTTCCATTATCATGCTTTGGCCTGCATGCTAGAAGCAAGAAAGAACTTCCCTTTTCACTTTGAATTTGATCCATGATTTCTTTCTGGAGTCCAAGTTATTCCAAAAATCTTACTAATGTAACAGCCTAATCCGAGCTATTCTTACATAAAGCTTCAAATGCCAACACTAACATTTCTGCCGAGATGATCCTTCATTTCTTCTTACTTGTCTCGCGAATATGAAAGATTTTCTGCATCTTTCCTCACTTGAGACTAAAGTTCATTATATTTTGTTAGGATCGAGAACTCGGATAGTGCAGAATTTAGCCAAACAATGTTATAATGACAATAACAAAGAATATAGTAAATTGATAATAATGAAAGTAAAGCAATTAAAGAAGACACAAATTTAACGTGGTTCAGTCGGTGTGACCTAATCCACAAGCAGAGAGGAGCAATTTCACTATATCAACAAGAGTACAAAAGAGAGTATAAAATTAGAGTAAATACTCTGATTAATCCCAAATACCCAAAAAAGAATAACCTCACAAGATCACTCCAAAGAAAGGATTCACACAAGTTTTTTTCAACACTAACTCTCTTACAAAATTACTCTTAATGGAAAGACAAAGAAAGAAAGAAAGAAAGCAATGAAATATTTTCATATGCTTCGAGATGTATTTCAACTAATGTCTAAGCTCCCTATTTATAGAGAAAAAATAGGCTTGTTGATGTCATGGTTGATGACTTTGGAAGATACAAAATATTCAACATCTCAATGTGAATATATCAAATATGGTGGCTTCCAAATCTTTGACAAATATAGTTGCCAAATCTTTGACAAATATGGCTATCAAATTTCCACATTTGTAGCTTCCAAATCTTTTACAAAAGAAAGATAAAATAATTTTCTTCAATCAAACAAAATGCCACATTATAAATCTCCACCTTGGCCTGAGTTTGATGAAAATAGTAAATTTGCTCCATTCTCTCCGCAGAAGCCCATATGGGCTAAATTATTCTTCATGAATGTCAATCAAGTTCAAACAAAGCTTGAACTTGCTGACTGGAAGAGACTTCGTGAACATGTCGGCAAGGTTGTCTCTTGTGTTAATCGTTCTTAACAGAGACATTTCCTTCGTCAATGGTTTCCCGAATGAAGTGATACTTGATATCAATATGCTTCGTCCTCTCATGATACATCTTATCTTTAGTCAAGTGAATGGCACTTTGACTATCACAGAAAATGATAATATCACCTTGGTGTAAGTTGAGTTCAGCAAATAGACCCTTCAACCATAAGGCTTCTTTGATCGCCTCGGTCACTGCCATATATTCTTCTTCGGTAGTAGATAAAGCTACTACATGTTGTAATGTAGCTTTTCAGCTGATAGCACAACCACCAATGCAAAAAACATAGCCTGTTAGTGATCTTCTTTTGTCAAGATCACCTGCATAATCAGAGTCTACAAAACCAATCAAAGTGTTAGGATTTCTCCCAAACTCCAAACATGTGTTTGAAGTACCTTGCAAGTATCTGAGGATCCATTCACAGCCTGCCAATGTGCTTTACTAGGGCAAGTCATATATCGGCTTACCACACTTACTGCTTGTGAAATATCTGGACGTGTACACACCATTGCATACATAATACTACCAACAACACTGAAATATGGTACATGTGCCATATACCTCTCTTCTTCCTCTGTATGCGGTGATTGAGCAGCTGATAACTTAAAATGAGCAGCGAGAGGAGTACTCACTGGTTTAGCATCTTTCATGCCAAACCTCTCCAAGACCTTCTCCAAGTATTTCTTTTGGGTCAGGAATAACGTTTTGGTTCCTCGATCTCTTTTGATCTCCATGCCAAGGATTTTGTTAGCTACTCCTAAATCTTTCATTTCAAATTCACTTTTCAACTGACTTTTCAAAATGTGAATTTCTGTCAAATCCTTAGTAGCAATGAGCATGTCATCAACATATAACAATAAGTAAACAAATGAACCATCATTTAACTTTCGGAAGTAAACACAACTATCATACATGCTCCTCGAATAACCATGACCCAACATAAAGGAATCAAACCTCTTGTACCATTGTCTTGGAGATTGTTTTAATCCGTACAAGAATTTCTTCAACAAGCAAACATGATCTTCTTTTCATTCAATTTCAAATCCTTCAAGTTGATGCATGTATATTTGTTCCTCAAGTTCTCCATGTAAGAAAGTTGTCTTAACATCAAGCTGTTCTAATTCCAAATTATACATAGCAACTAAGGCAAGCAAGACACGAATAGAGCTATGTTTAACTACAGGTGAGAAAATATCATAAATCAACTCCTTGTACCTGACTATAGCCCTTTGCAACTAATCGTGCTTTATACCTTGCATCTTCAACCCCTGGAATTTCATCTTTTTTCTTGAAGACCCATTTGCAACCAACAATTCTTTTACTTGACGACGGCTTCACAAGAGACCAAGTACCATTCTTGTGGAGAGATTCAATTTCTTCATTCCTTGCAACCAGCCACTTGGCCGAATCAAAATTAGAAACTGCTTCTGAATAATTGGATGGTTCTCCAATTTCTTCAGTTTCCTGTGCAACTGAAAAGGCAAATGCAACATAATCTCCATACCTTTCAGGTTTTTGAATTTGTCTCCTTGGTCTATGTGTGGCTATAGAATACTCATTTGGTATAACTTCAGAAGTCATAACATCTGGAGCTTCAACTTCAGGAGTTTCAATTGTATTTTGCTCCAGGGTTGATGAGTTTGGCTTTAAAGGAATGCCAAGTTCAACCTCCACATGCTCATGTATACCCTTCTCCTTATTCGTATTACTAGAACTAGAAGACTCTTTTCTTAGGTGTAACATAGAGGATTCATCAAAGGTTACATCTCTGCTAATTATAAATTTTGGGGACTTGGGATCAGGATACCAGAGTCTGTATCCTTTCACCCCAGATGCGTATCCAAGGAAAATGCACCTTTTTGCCCTTGGTTCTAATTTACCATCATTCACATACATATACGCGGGACAACCAAAGATTTTTTAAATCAGAATAATTAGTAGGAGTACATGACCACATTTCCTCTGGAGTCTTAAAGTTCAAAGGTGCAGAAGGAGCACTGTTGACAATGTAACAAGCTGTAGAGATAGCTTCTGCCCAAAAAGCATTTGTCAACCCAGCATTTGAAATCATGCAACGAGCTCTTTCCAAAAGAGTTCTATTCATCCTTTCTGCAACACCGTTTTGTCGAGGGGTCATCCTCACAGTGCGATGTCGAGCAATTCCTTCATTTTTGCAAAATTCATTGAACTCATCATTAAAAATTCTAAGCCATTATCCGTTCTAAGACGCTTGACATATTTTCTTGTTTGCTTCTCAATCAAAACTTTCCATTGTTTGAAAGTTAAGAAAACATCACTTTTATTTTTCAGGAAATAAACCCAAACCTTCCTTGAATTATCATCAATGAAAGTTAACATATACCTGGCACCACCTTTTGACGGGGTACGAGAAGGACCCCAAAGATCTGAATGAATATAGTCCAAAGTACCTTTTGTTCGATGAATTGCTGGAGATTTGAAGTTGACTCTTTTCTACTTCCCGAACACACAGTGTTCTCAGAACTCCATGTTTTCGGTACTTTGTCCCCACAGAAGACCTCTTTTTCTGAGGATGCAGAGACCTTTCTCACTCATATGCCCCAATCGCATATGCCACTATTTGGTGATGTCAGAATCAGATTAGGTAGAAACTACAGCAGCACCTGTAACAGTGGATCCCAACAGAGTGTACAACGTACCAGATCTGCGTGCTTTCATGATCACCAGAGCACCTACAGATATTTTCATAACTTCACCTTCACCTGTGTATTTGGACCCAAGAGATTCTAGAGTGCCCAAAGAGATGAGATTTTTCTTTAAGTCAGGAACATATCTAACATCGGTGAGAGTTCTTACCACACTATCGTACATTCTAATTTGAATTGTACCTTTACCAAAAACTTTACATGAAGCATTGTTGCCCATCAAGACAACTCCACCTCCAACAGATTCGTATGTGGCAAATAAATCCTTATTGGGACACATATGATAAGAACAACCCGAATCCAAAATCCACTCATCGTTAAATTTAAAACTATTACTAGTAGCTAAAAATATTGTTCCATCAGACTCATCAGCAACTACACTTGCTTCAACGGGGTCAGTATTTTGATGCTCATGTTTGTTTTCCTTATGTTTTTCTTTGTTTTTCAACTAATAGCATTCAGAAATAATATGACCTTTCCTATGACAATATTTGCACACCACATTTTTATATCTGGACTTTGACCTTGATTTAGACCTCTCACTACTTGATTCTTTCTTATTAGATCTACCTCTTACAAATAAACCTTCCCCATGGGTTACACTACTTTCTCCAGTAATATCTCTATCTATCTGTTCTTTGATTTTAAGATAGATTTGATTTCCCTGTAAGAGATATTATCCTTTCTATAAAGCATAGTATCTCTAATATGCTTAAATGATTGGGGTAAGGAAATAAGTAATAATATGGCTTGATCCTCATCATTAACTTCAGCATCAATATTACCCAAATCAATAAGAATAGAATCAAATGCATCAAGATGTGAGAGTATATAAGTACCTTCAACTATACGAAATATGTAAAGCTTTTGCTTTAGGTATAGTCAGTTTTCCACTATCCTCTTCATATACAAGGTTTTTAGTTTTTCCCACATGTCTTTGGCTGTGGATTCTGCAGATACTTCACGTAAAACCTCATTTAAGAGATTTAAAATGATACCTGATTTTGCCTTTTTGTCTATGACGGCAAACTCCATGTACGTCGTATTTTCTGGCTTCTTCTCCTTTCCTTATAGTCCCATATCTGGGCAATCTTGAATTAGTATAGCCTCCATCTTTGATTGCCACATCCCGAAGTTTGCACTTCGGTCAAATTTTTCAACATAAGTCTTTGTTATCATCATTTTTGGCTACTGAAACTAACCCGATTAGATCCGGCTCTGATACCAATTTGTTAGGATCGAGAACTCGGATAGTGTGGAATTTAGCCAAACAATGTTATAATGACAATAACAAAGACAATATTAAGTTGATAATAACGAAAGTAAAGCAATTAAAGAAGATACAAATTTAACGTGGTTCAATCGGTGTGACCTAATCCACAAGTGGAGAGGAGCAATTTCACTATATCAACAAGAGTACAAAAGAGAGTATAAAATTAGAGTAAATACACTAATTGATCCCAAATACCCAAAAAAGAATAACCTCACACGATCACTCCAAAGAAAGGGTTCACACAAGTTTTTTTCAACACTAACTCTCTTACAAAATTACTCTTAATGGAAAGACAAAGAAAGAAAGAAAGCAATGAAATATTTTCATATTCTTCAAGGTGTATTTCAACTAATGTCTAAGCTCCCTATTTATAGAGAAAAAATAAGCTTGTTGATGTCATGGATGATGTCTTTGGAAGATATAAAATATTCAACATCTCAATGTGAATATATCAAAAATATGGTGGCTTCAAAATCTTTGACAAATATAGTTGCCAAATCTTTGACAAATATGGATTCCAAATCTTTCACAAAAAAAAGATAAAATAACTTTCTTCAATCAAAAAAAAGGCTACATTACATATTTGAAGGCCGAAGTTACATCTAGGAATGACCAAAGAAATATTTCATGTAGAAAATGAAAGTCCCCCTCTTTTTTCCATTTCACTGTTGTTTAATCATCAGCAAAAGTTTCTAACCAACAGAGGATTCAGCAAAAATAAGGGCAATTCGGATCTTTTGGTACCTCATTTTCCGACAGACGCCTGGTGGTAGAAGAAAGGCCTTCAGTCCAAACAAGTCTGGTTTATAACAGAAACAAGAAAGTGAAATATTTCTACCCTGGTAACATAAACAAGTAGGTCCCTATTCACAATGAATTCTTATTCTCTTGTCTACCTTACAATAGCATTGAAGAGTCATGTATCTTATTTACATTGTTTTCGAACAGTACTTAATTTAACTATCAGTTCCAAAGCCACAAGCCCACTTTGAAACATGAAACTATGTTCCAAAACAAGGTAATTTCCTTTTTCTTTCTTTCATTCTTTAGATACAGTGAATTGAAAAAAAAGAGAAGGTCATAGATATATGTAAAATTAATGAACAAATTGTAACAAACGAATGAAATACTTGTAAACAAGAAACAACTATTGCAGGCCTACCGAACACGATCTTTCCAACTTAACACAGACAAATTAGCAATGGGATTTTTGAGGTTTCTTCAATCTTAGTCCATCAGAGAGTCTTCATTACTACTAGATGATTTATTTCATATGCTTATTTGTGTTCTGTACTAATAGGCTTCAGGCCACCTCCATCCCTCGAAAGAACATCTATCAATCATGGACAAATTTCCAGGCTGAAGCAAATACTATTGGAGTTCCTTTCCATTTAATAATAAGGCAATATCCTTCCATATCCAGAGTGCAAAAACCATGAGCAGACCGACCGACCATTAGATTTGCCTGGTACAAGGATGATTCGCTTAATTCTGTTTCCTTAATACCAAAATTTTCAAACAAAGCCCTTCATACTTCCAGCCTTACGTTGCGGAAGATCCTTCCTTCTCCTTCACAACTGATCATATTGTGAATGACTTTTCTAAGAACAAGTCTTTCAAATTCCATCCTATGCTGATTGTCTCGGCCCATGAAAGTCTCCAACAATCATAGAGTGCAGCATACAGAAGCACTGATTCATTAAATCGATCCATAAAAATTGGCTCGTTAGTATTTGCCTCAGTTTTGATGACCACTATCACACAAGGATTGAGGTTTTTAATGAATCTTAGAACAACTTCAAGGTGATTAGGCCATGCTAACATGCCCCCAAGAATATACTCTGAGTAAATTACCACAACTTCATTAGTATCTAACTCAAAGAGATCTTTACTAAGGTCCTTCATTTCTGACACCACTGCCTTGAAGAAAAAGGGAAACTTCATGTTTTCAGCAGCAAAAGATGACAATCTTTTCCCAGTTTCATCAACCACTTGTTTAGATGTTCCAATAGCGGTTATCTTGAGAAACTCAAGTGGACAATCACCTCGATTCGCAAGAGCTTTCATAAGGATTGTCCAGTGAGATCCACTTCTAATTCCAAAATCAATCAAATGAAGTCGTCTTTCTGACTTAACATTATCCAAAATGGCTTCAATACAAGCAAATTGGGCGACTTGGTAAAAAGGAAGTGCGTGATAACATGCAATTACATAAGGCTTTGAACACAAGAAAAGCTCTTCAACACCAATTGGTTTCACTTCAAAATCTACAAGTCTATCTAGTTGTAATCCTGTTATTGTTTTTGTCTCCTTATTGATTCTCTCTCGAAGAGCTTCACAATAGTAGTACACAACTCTTTGAACCGGAGTACCTGTAGGAGAAGCAGACAGATTACACAAGCTTGGTAACTCCGTTGCACGTGTTACCTCCTGCATTCTGATTAGCAAACCAGAAATAATAAAAGATGAAAAGAAAAAGAAAAGAACTATCCGAGTCCACAGAACCCACTGTGTGTCCTTAAGAAATTTAATCCCTTCAAGTACCCGAGGTTGCAGATTAATTCCTCCCAAGATAAAACGGATTAACCATTAAAGAAGTAGCGATACCTCAAACTTCGATAATTTCAACGAACTCAAAAAGACAGTAACGAATCACACACACAGACACGATCGATCGATTTTGTTTTGTAAGAAATGTATACAAGAGAAGGGAAGAATTCGATGTAGAAAAATGAAAACCTCTCTATTTATAGCCAACAAAGGGTAAAGGTCACAACTCTTTGGAAAAAAGAAAACCTTTCAAAAAGGTCACAACCCTTTGGAAAAGGCACAACTTTTACAACGGTCACATCCCTTTAGAAAAGACACAACCTTTCATAAAGGTCACAACC
>JAJONR010015416.1:0-17022 GCA_029582245.1 Solanum etuberosum
AAAAATTTATTTTTTTTTTAAAATTTAAAAATAATATTTAAAATTATTTAAAAAAAATTAAATATATATATAGTCATGAATACACCTTACCAAAAAAAAAAAAAAAAATACAAATTGAGATTGTTTTGATTTTTTGTGAGTAATTTAAAGTGAAAAAAAATAAAAAACATACTTTTGTTCTTTTACAAAATTTTAAAATTTTATGATACGTATTCTCTAGAGTTCAATCTAAAAAAAATATGGTAAAAACGCATCAGAGGAAAATTAAATAAACTTGACTCATGAGTCATGACAGCTACAATGAACTTTCTTTTGGTGACACTACCACTATTCTGGCATGTGTAATTGCCTTTTCTGTGATACAGACAAGGGAATATTATTGAGCATAACATAATTAAATTTTGATTGGTTTTATTTGGTAATGCTGGATTAAATATAGTTCTAAATTACTAATATCGTAATTATAATTGATTTTTACAGTCATGTAACGTTATTATTTGTATTTTTCTTTTTCTCGAATTATTAATAAGAGATATGACTTTTAAAAATAATAATATAACTTTAGATGGAAAGATTTAAAGGTTAGAACTGTAGTACTTTTGGTGGGAGACGCAGAAGGCCAGTCTCCTCTTCTCCTTAGTTAGTAAGTATGTATTCACATGATATATTATTCTTTTTAATTTTTATTATTGTATGTTATTTTATTTACTTTATTTATTTTGCTCTTTGCTCATGATATTTTCTTTTCTTTTATGCTATGATTATTCTTTTTTTGAGTCGAGCATTTGTAAAAAATATTTTTTTTATTCATAAAAATAAGGATAAGATTTGTATATTGTATAGTTCGACTCTATGCATGCATGGAATTACTTTCTATATAAGTTATTATTGTTTTTGTGATGGTGGTGATGATTTCAATGATTCCTTCTTTCTAGATAGGTTAGTAAAGGGAGAGTAGAAAATTTTGTCCATGAAATTAGTGTAGATTATTCGCTTGAAATTGTTCTCTTATGCTTTATTCATTTTTTGTTTAAGATATCTTGTCAAATTCTCCACACTTTCTTCTATCGTTTATCTTGTGTACCTTTTCTAATTAATTGTTATTATTATTATTATAATTAAGAAGAGGTCAAACCTCCTCTTTTTTAGAGCATAACATATTTTTCTTATGATACGTAACACTTTTACATATTAATATGTTTAGCCTGTTTCCCTTTTTATTTTATTATTTAAAATTAATCAGAGTATTTATGGATATGTCGAATCTAATCTAATGTACACGTCATTATGGATTTGGGCAGGTATTGGGATACGGTTGGGCTGGGCTTTTAAGGAAATACGTAGTTGAACCGGCACATATGTGGTGGCCCAGTACACTTGTTCAGATCTCCCTTTTCCGGTACAGCATTTTTCATACTTTTTAAGTTTTTATTACGAAGGGCGTAGGCAATAGCTTCATCGGAAAATTACATCGTATACATATATATATTAAATTTTATATTTAAAAGATATATATTTAAAGTTGAACACCCTTGACAAAAGTTATGCCCTTTTGTCTAGCGGTAATGACTAATGAGTGTCCTTGCAAGTTGCAATATGATAATGTCACACTTTTGTTTCTGTTTAATTTAAAATTATTGTGGATTGAGAATCATATTCTGTAACCTTGTTCATATAATCGTTGTTTTCTAAAATTATTATTAAAAAATGTTAGCAAATGATCTTTGGTTTAATCGAACTCGAATATCTTGGGAGAACTTAAGAATTTATGTAATTTGTTGGCTGGGGCCAATTGTATTTTCTTAAATGGGGTGTAAAAAAAAGGAGGGGGGAGAAAATATCTATGTAAAAAAACGAAACTTAGTTTTCAATGTCTCTGTCTTTATGGTAAACCATCTCTTTACATTATTAGATATTGACAATCTTTTGAAAAGAAAGAAAAAAAAAGTGTGGACAATTACTTATCTTTTATTTCCACTAACTGGGCTATGATAACTAGTAAGTTGTCTTCTTCACACCAACAAGGGTGGTGGTCGAGTGGTATATAAGTACTCTTTCATTCTTAATCAGAGATCGCGAATCTGGATGAACTTTATCCTTGTCATACATGACTAATGACACAACCATATACTGTCATCTAAAATTTACTAAGGTTTCTCGTATAATTAGTTGTTTTATTCAAGAAAAGATTGTAAGGACATATATCAAAGGTAAATGATGTATTATATACATAAAAAGAGTTAATACATGTATGTACATACAAGTATATAGATAGTGATTTAGTTTCTATACCAAGTTTAGCATCATTAAGGATCAGACTACAAAGTAAATGGTACTTGCTAACTCATGTTACCGTGGCGTCCATTCATAAATAAATGAAATTCATGCTGATTTCGTATCACCAGTCAAAATATGGTTGAAATCTCTTTTTCAAATTTGTAAAATAAAAATAATAAGTTAATCAATGTATCAAAGGGTGTGCAATGTATATCTTATTTTTGGAGTAGTTTATTCTTATTTAGCTAACAAGCACTCTGACAAAGTCATTAATTTTATAGTGCATTGCATGAAAAAGAGGAGGACGATGACAATGAAATTGTGAATGCCAATGGAAACAAACGGCCAATGTCGCGTGCAAAGTTCTTTGTGATAGCACTTGTATGCAGCTTTTCATGGTACATATTCCCCGGTTATCTCTTCCAAGCTTTATCAAGTATTTCATCGGTGTGCTGGGCATATCCAAAATCTGTCACTGCTCAACAGATTGGATCAGGTCTGAATGGCCTTGGAATCGGGGCGTTCACGTTAGACTGGGCTACTGTAGCTTCATTCTTGTTCAGTCCTCTTATTTATCCATTCTTTGCAATAGCCAATGTCTTTGTTGGCTATGCCTTGATATTGTATGTTGTGATTCCTATATCCTATTGGGGGTTTAACGTCTACAATGCCAAAAATTTTCCTCTATATTCCTCGGACTTGTTCACTGCACAAGGTCAGGAGTATAACATATCACTTATTGTGAATAACCAGTTTAAGCTGGATGAAGCCGAGTATGATAAGCAAGGGAGAATAAACCTGAGCCTTTTCTTTACTCTTACTTATGGATTTGGATTTGCCACCATTGCTTCTACTCTTACTCACGTCGGCTTGTTTTATGGAAGGTAATATTCTCCTCATTTTCCTTTCCATTGCATTAGTCTTGTCTTGGCAATTTTCTTGGAATCCGAAAGTATTTTGCCTCTTATTTGATACCAACTGATGCTTTTGTTGTATTTCTGAACTTGTATTTCATGTAGAGAGATTTACCAACGCTTTCGAGCTTCCTCAGTGGGAAAGGTTGATGTCCACACGAGGATGATGAGAAGATACAAAGACATACCTTCGTGGTGGTTTTACTTGCTTCTCCTCATGACAACTCTGGTGTCGCTTGCCCTTTGCATCTTCCTGAAGAGCCAAGTTCAGCTGCCTTTCTGGGGACTCCTCCTCGCAGCTGGACTTGCTTTCATATTCACGCTTCCCATCAGTATCATTACTGCAACCACAAATCAGGTAACTGAAATGTTGATCTAGCTTTCTCTTTGGATGTCTGATACGATCAAAAGGTTCCATATGACTGATTGTTTTGTGCATATTGGCTTGTTATATCAGACTCCAGGACTAAACATAATCACCGAGTACATCATGGGGACGATTTATCCTGGAAGACCTATCGCTAATGTGTGCTTCAAGACCTATGGCTATATGAGCATGACTCAAGCAATCTCCTTTCTCAGTGATTTCAAGCTTGGTCATTATATGAAGATACCTCCACGTTCAATGTTTTTAGTTCAGGTACACTTCTATCCATAATCGGTTATGCAGAGTTCTATACATGCTAAATATTTCAACCTAGCTAGCAAATCTACAATGACCATCCAAATTCAAGAGTTTTAATGTTATGACTCCATAATAGAGAGTGCAAAAGCTCAAATAACTGGTAAAGTTGTTGTCATGTGACAAGGTCACGGGTTTGAGCTGTGGAAACAACCTCTGTAAGACTATATATAATAGATCCTTGTGCTCCTGCCCTTCCCTGAACCCTGCGCATAGTGGGTGCTTAGTGCACCGGGCTGCCCTTCTCTTTTTACTTCAAAATTTTGGATGAAACAAAAATACAATCAGAACCAGAACATGCAATTGGATATCAAGATGAATTTTAACTCATGCATTTTCTCTAGTGTGGTTCTTTGCTCTTAGAATCACCTCATGACATTCTCTCTGTTCCAGTTCGTTGGAACCATAATTGCAGGAACCGTTAACCTGACCGTTGCATGGTGGCTCTTGGATTCTATTGACAACATATGTCACCAGGATAAATTTTCCAACAGCCCTTGGACTTGCCCCGGTGATCACGTCTTCTTTGATGCATCAGTCATTTGGGGTCTCGTGAGTCCTAAGCGAATTTTTGGCCATCTTGGAAATTACTCAGCACTGAACTGGTTCTTTCTTGGCGGATTGCTTGGACCAGTTTTAGTGTGGTTACTACATAAGTCATTTCCGAAACAAACGTGGATACCCCTCATTAACCTCCCTGTGCTTCTTGGAGCAACAGCTATGATGCCACCAGCAACTGCACTCAACTACAATTCTTGGATTTTGGTCGGAACAATTTTCAACTTTTTCGTTTTCAGGTACAGGAAGAAATGGTGGCAGAGGTACAACTATATACTTTCCGCAGCTTTAGATGCTGGAGTTGCCTTTATGGCTGTGTTGCTCTACTTTACTGTGGGGATGGAGGATAGAAGCATAAATTGGTGGGGAAATAGTGACCCTGAGCATTGTGATTTAGCAACTTGTCCTACAGCAAAGGGCATATCTATAAATGATTGTCCAACTTTCTAGTTTCTTAATGTTTTTTCTTTGTTAATTCTACCTACTTTGGTTTACACAATGTAGGGAAATTTCCCTGTGAAATCGACAAAGAAACGCGAAGCATATAGCTTAATTGTTGAATTCTCACGTATGAACTTGTATATAACTTTACATTCTTGTATGTTGAATTATATTAATCAATCTGAAGTTATACAGATTGAAAAGAAAAGTTCTACTACATTTTTATTTCTGGACTGTTGTCTGATTTATTGATGATCATTGGGTGAATTGAATAATAAACTGAGACTGTTTCTTCCAATGTGATCTTGTCACAACTGACTAACCAAATATTGGCTAATGCAACATCTTGCCTATACCAAGACCCACGAGTGGCTGGGGTATGACACTTGCTTAGTGGCTTAGTTAAGATATAAAAGTTGTGTCTTTGCGATGAGCTATAACTTTTGGGATGATAACAAACGTTTGATCCTAACAAGTGGTATTAGAACTAAGGTCACAGATTCAAGCTCCATAAATTGAAGAGTCTCTAGATTGTGGTTTATGACAAATATGGATATAAACATGAATTATTACAAGTCATCTATCTCCTCAAATCAGCAATCCATTGACTGGAGAAAAATGCTGCATGTTTGTTCAAAGGAGTACTGGTGTACATTATTTGTACTTGTAACTAATGCTTCTGACCTTCTGTACTCTAGTGGTCACATGTAACTACTACTTTGAAAGACTGTTCCGTCTTCCCCATTCTACAAATTGACTAAATATTTCGTGTGAAATAGGCAGTTTGACCTTGTTTATCTATCAATATAAAGTAAGATTTAACCTATATATATAGTGTAATTTTTTGACAAAGAGTGTCCGATTTGACACTCTGACACCACCGTCGCTCTGCCCCAGTATAAGAATGTTCAGTTTTATCAGCAAGAGGGTTTAATTTGCAGTGGCTTTAATTTATTTTGTGTCTCAATCATGTTGGTACATTTACTTTTGCTCATATTTCTTTTAGGAGTCTTCTAGTCTTGTTAAAGATTTATATGTTAGTTTACTCACTATTTTTATTTTGTATAATAATAGTATGAAATGAGCTTGCTTGAAATTAAAAATGATATAATCGACCCAACTTGCTTGAAATTAAAATATTCTATTTTGTCGTTCAAAAATCACACGTTTCTCTGGATCATCATATATAGTATAATTGTAATAACCAATTCCTCTCAAAGTAAGGTGCTTTCGTAATGGATGAAATGTAGCTTCGGAGAGCCGAAAGAAAGAGCTCAACTGATTTAATTTGTAGAAGGCGATTGACAAGCATTGATACATACTCTATCGTGTATATTTTTACTTGTCTAATATTCACTTGACATACCATCTCAAAAAGTAAAGTTTTATTATATAAATTTTGAAAAATAACTATAGTTAATAAGCATAATCAAGAATTAGACAAGTAAAAGTGCACATCTATTTTTATTGTTGTAATTTGATGTTAATGTATTTACAATGATTTTTTACAAGTTCTAAGTCATATATTAAATGAATTTTTTAACACAAATAAAATTTGGGGCCGAGTTACTGAATTTTACCGAACCCTAACATAGAAAATGAAGATCAAGTTTCTTTCTTTATCAAAATCAACTTCAAAATATGGTTGAGGAGAAGTATTCGAAACAGTGAACAAGTCGTTACGTTATGTGATAACCCAATTTGTGTATAGTGATTTGGAATTGAGATTTCCAAGTAGACCAAAAGCATTAGTAATAATTTTCTCCCGCCTAATTTATGTGACATAATTTAAAAGTCAAATAGTTTAACTTTGATGGTGACTTCAAACATAATTTTTATTTTTATTTTGAAATAAAATTTACATATTTGAAAACTACGTAAAAGGTACTATAATACAATAATTGACAATTCAAAATATTTAAAATACATAAAGAAAAGTACGATACTTATTTGAATCTAAAATGCAAAAAATGTCACGTAACTTGAAACGGAAAGAGTAATTACTTATTTCATGAAAAATAATGCGATGTGAGTGGATTAGAATATCCTACAAGGTCGAACTAATCTTCAATTTAACAAGACGGTTTACGTAAGCAATCAATTATATTACAAATTATTTACAATTGCAACATTTTGAAGAAATGGCCAAGACAAGAAAAGTTCAAAAGTTGTTCAAACTCTAAACCTTATTGACGTATTATTATTTCTTATTTTTGTTTATTGGAGCAGGTAGAACTACAACTCAAAAACCAAAAACACTTAATAAAAAGAGACATTAATTTCCTATAATATATATAAAAAAAATTGAGTTGACTACTATGAAAAGTAATCTAACTTACTATTATTAGAGGATTTGGTAACACTAGAAACTCTATAAATATTTCCATGCATTTGTTAGTTAAATTCATCATACAAAAATTTGATTTTTAAATATGGCTTCTTCTCTTGGACTAGTAATGTTATTTTTATCTTGTGCAATATTCCAAGCCTTTCAAGTTTCTAGTTCCAAGATCTATAGTGGTCTTTTCCCAGATTTGTATCAATTCTCATGTCCTCAAGCAAATGAAATTATAATGTCTGTTTTGGAAGAGGCAATTGCTAAAGATCCAAGAATGGCTGCTTCTTTGCTAAGACTTCATTTCCATGATTGCTTTGTTCAGGTATAAACTTTTATACATATTTTCATATACTTCGTTATATTTTGGGGTCATTCACTTTCTTGGCGTTAGCAATTCGTCTCATTTCAATGGACGTTTTGTTGACTGTTATGCTAATTATAACTTATGACTTGAGACATAAGTTCAGTTTTAAAACATTATGTCTTAATTAAGAAGTGCATACACTGAATTTATGCTTTAGACATAACTTGTGTCTTGGGGCATAAGTTCAAGAGTATAAACGTGAGCCTTTTATTAGGCATAATACATGCTAGTTTTTTTCTAAAAAAGTTTACCTAGCGAAGTTAAGTCATAAATAAAGATACTTTAGACAACATGCTTTTATAAAATGAGCAGTAGGTACAAAAATTAAATACCACTAATTTGATGAAAAAGAAATATTAAAGACCACCTCGAAACGGATAGTCCATGCAAAAACTTGATGTTTAAGATGGTAATTTTGGACCTTTTCTAGGTGCTAAATTTGGCAACAACTCCAATAATTTCTTTTTTCTTGTGTAAATTGTAATAGGGTTGTGATGCATCCGTATTATTGGATAATAGTAGTGCATTCAAAACCGAAAAGGAGGCTGGACCAAACAAGAATTCTTTGAGGGGATTTGAAGTGATTGATCAAATCAAAGCTAAATTAGAACAAGTTTGTCCTTGCACTGTTTCTTGTGCTGATATTCTAGCCCTTGCTGCTCGTGACTCTGTTGTCCTAGTAAGCATCTAAACTCCAACATTTCTTTTTCGTGTTGCTCCGACTTTCTTAAAATGTTAATGGATGCATATCAGATCCTTCAAAGGTAGTGCAGTTTTGGAAAATCTTATAAATATACAATAACATTTTTGGAAAGTCTGAGCAACACAGACTGCAACGATTTTTAAGGCCCCATTTGGACATGAGTTTTTTTTTCTCAATTTTTTGAAGATGCATTTTTTCTAAGTGAAACTTTTTTCTACTCACATAAAAATATAACATTTTCAAGTGAAATACATGTTCAAACATGACTTCAACTTCAAATACTATTTATTTTTCAAATATCATTCCATCTCATGTCGGGTTAATCTTACGTATTGTAACTGAACTTTACTCATTATAACAATAAAATTACAACAAAAAAAGAGTAAAATTTACTATTACATTAAAGTAACTGAATTTTACCGCTATAACCTAAAGTTATAACATACTAGTAACAAAAAAAGTACTAGTCAATTCAAAAAATTTGCTAATAAGATTGTTACACATAATATGGAGTAGAGTGGTGGACCATATTGGGAAGTGCCACTAGGAAGAAGGGACTCAAAGAGAGCATATTTCAACAAAGCAAATGTAAATATTCCAGCACCAAACTCAACAATTCAAAACCTCATAAGCCTCTTCAATAGACAAGGCCTTAATGAAAAAGACCTTGTTGCTCTTTCTGGTAAGCTACTTTAATTTGTTCTACAAATTTTTTTAAAAAAAACTCTTCTTTGTTGTTGAATTATTTTTCAACACGGTTTTTTATGACACGAAAAATGACTTTTTTTCGTACTAAACACACTCATATGTTAAACAGGAGCGCACACCATAGGGGTGGCAAGATGTGTGTCATTTAGGCAAAGGCTATACAATCAAAAAGGTGACCATTTGCCAGATGCAACTCTAGAGAAAACTTATTACAATGATTTAAAATCAATTTGTCCAACAAGTGGTGGAGACAATAATATTTCTCCTCTAGACATTGCATCACCAAACAGATTTGACAACACATATTTCAAGCTATTGCTATTGGGCAAAGGTCTTTTGAACTCAGATGAAGTACTTCTTACTGGAAAGGTGAAAAAGACTAAGCAATTGGTAAAGATCTATGCTGAAAATGAGGCAATATTTTTCCATCAATTTTCTAAGTCTATGGTCAAAATGGGGAATATTAGTCCCCCTGATCGAGTTGAAAGGTGAAATTAGAAAGAATTGTCGCAGAGTTAACTAAAACTTTGCTATTTAACAAGTATGTATTTATGAGTTGAAGGGTGAAATATGAAAGAACTGTCGCAGAATTAAACTGTCGTAAAATTTTATATGTTTAAGTAATCCAAGTGACCATTACCTTATGTTGTGTTCTTTATATACCCAAAATAATATGTCTAATGAAAAGCATTACTTGTAATATCAAACCCAAATATTGTTAACACAAGCATAAATACATAGCCAAAGAGTACTAAACAATATTTCTAAAATCATTAAGCAGAAATCAATGGACAGCCTTCAACTTGAATTCCTTGAGCAGTTGGACAATTAGCCAAATTGCAGTATTCATCAACATTTCCCCACCAATTGATGTTATCATGATTTGTAAGTCCAAAAACCAGATAAATGAGAACTACCATAAAAGCCAATCCAGCATCCAATGCTGCAGAAAGAACATAATTGTACCTCTGCCACCACTTCTTTCTGTAGCGAAAAACGAAGAAATTGAACACAAATCCAACCACAATCCAACTATTGAAATTCAATACGTTAGCTGGTGGCATCACCGCTGTTGCCCCGAGTAGTACAGGAATGTTTATAAGCTTGATCCAACTCTGCTTTGGGAATGCTTTGTGCAATAGCCACACTAATACTGGTGCTATCGCGCCTCCTAAAAAGAACCAGTTCAATGTACCATAATTTCCTAAAGGGCCGAAGAATCGCTTTGGTCCTACTAATCCCCAAATCACTGATGCATCATAGAAAACATGATCACCTCTACAAGTCCATGGACTGCCTTCTGGAAGTGAGTCCAATTGACAAATGTACGGAACGTGTGTTAGCATATACCACGCCGTTGCCATGTTGATTGTTGAAGCTATCAACGTTCCAACTAGCTGAAAATGGATAGCCATATCAAATGTCAGATGAAAACGCGATAAATTTGGATTTGTTAATTTTTACTAGAGTAACTTACCTGAACTACAAACATTGATCTCGGAGGAATCTTCATATAATGACCAAGCTTAAAACCTTGGAGAAAAGATACAGCCTGGGACATGCTAATATAACCATATGTTTTGAAGCAAACATTGGCTATTGGTTTCCCTGGGATTATTAGTCCAAGAATATACTCTGTGATGATATTTAGTCCTGGTGACTGTAACGAAATAAAAATAGTATCGTAAAAAATGTGAATATAAATATTGGTTAGTGAATTGAACAAATTATTGACTTACATTGTTTGTTTTGGCTTGAATAATACTTATTGGTAGAGTGAAAATAAGGGCAATCGCGCAAGCTAAAATGAGTCCCCACCATGGTAGCTGAACCTGTGATTTCAAGACAGTGCAGAGTAGGAGAGACGGAGCTAACGAGAGAGCAAGGATCGTGTGGAACCACCATGAAGGAATGTCCTTGTATTTCCTCATAAGCTTTGTATGTATATCTATTTTCCCATTATATGAAGCACGAAATCGACTATATATCTCCCTGCTCAATCAAAAAAAAATTAATGTTCGTCAAGTAAGTAGTGATCTTTTATACTTGGTATCTATGTTGCTCGGATACTAGAAAAAAATAATGCAAATCTGAAGGATTTGACACAGATGCAACAACATTGAACGATTCAAGCAACGTAAGTAAGTGCATATGCAATAATAAAAGCTAGCTATATTCACTTACTTCCCATTGAATAAGAAGACATGTGTGAGGGTAGCTATGATTGTTGCAAAACCGAGTCCATATGAAATAGCAAACATGATGCTGAGATTTATTCGTCCTTGTGCCTCGTATGCAGCAGTGTCTATCTCAAACTTGTTATTGACAATAGCTGATACATTATACTTCTGCCCATTGGCATCGAATAAATCAGTCGAAAAAAGGGGGAAAGTTTTGGCATTGTAGAGGTTTAAGCCCCAGTAGGCTACAGGAATCATCATGTAGACTATTATAACATAGCCTGCCAAGATGTTTAGGATGGCAAAAAATGGAGTGACCAGTGGACTGGTCAAGAACGCGACGACTGACCAATCAAATGTGAAAGATAAAATGCCAAGGCCATGTTGGCCTGACCCAAGTTGGTGTGCTAACACTGATTTTGGAAATGCCAAACAGAGCACAGAGAATGTTGACAAAGTTTTGAAGAGGTATCCAGGGACAATGTACCAAGTGAAACTGCATATCAATGCTATTAAAAAGAACTTTCCTCTAGAGTAATTGACACCATTTTCTTTCTCATGTAATGCCCTGCAAAATGTCATCAAGAATCAGAGTTTTTTGTGATAAGTATTTAGTTAGATTATTGTATGAAAAAGATCATAGAAGCATAGTAAACAATATCTAAATTCATGTCCAAATAAAAAAGGTCAGGGACCAACAAGGGTTGTGATAGAGTGGTAAGTACTACTTCAGAGTTCTCGAGACTTCCCAAGTGTGAATTCGGATTTAGTCTTGGCCTCAATGTCATCAGGTGGTAAACAAGAAAAAGGGACGAGGGGGAACAAAGTAATAAGATGACACAATGGAAGAAGTTGAACTTTTGTACATTATTGACAAATGACAAATTTAAATACTCCTTCAAGCCCAGATATGAAGTCACCTCTGTCAGGAAGTGTTTTAGCCTCGATAAGAGTATTTGAGGTGGCACAAATATTTTGACCCCCATAAAATTAAAACTTGAGGACTCTTTTCACTAGAAGGTGCAATTTTTTTAATATTTTTTTTTTGGTTCTTACCTGAAAATAGAGACTTGAGCAAGGGTAGATGGCCACCACATTTCTGCAGGCTCAACCACTTACTTCCTCATAATACCAGCCCAACCATATCCCAGAACCTGAATCCATTATAAAATGCCATTAATAAAAAACAAAAACAAGAATTAGCTACGAATTCTATCGGTAAATAGTTTGTAACTAATAAGATTAATTTATTTTATAATTGGTATAGTGAAATTGGATTGAAGATGGATTTTTATTATTTAGTCTCAGAAGTCATTCATGGCTAATTCCTATTATTTTATATTGAATAACGATATTACTTGGTACTAGAAATCGAGTGCTTCTCAATTGCCTCAGAATCGAACTCTCACTCTCACTCTAAAAGTTTAGGTAGTTAACTAATACAACTACTAGATATGACATTATTATTAGCTTAAATAATTGAATTTTCTTAAATTTCGTATCAAGTTAAAGTGCGAAAGTAAACCTGGGTAGTAATGACAAGGATCCAACCAGCCAAGAAGGATATTTTCCTGTGATAAAAGACCTTAATAATATCGACAATAGTAATAGCATAAGCACCTCCATTACCAAATCCAGCACCAGCATTAGCAAAAATTGAAATTAAAACATGTTCTTTCATGCTAAAAGGACCTGGATTAAGCGAAAATTCGCTTAATCCAAATCCTGGCAAATGAAACTTCCTCGTCGGAAGAACTTTTGCCAGGAGTTTACCTAATGGTAACGACGCAACCTGTGCAGTAATCGTACTGATTATAAGTGGATTTTGCCTGTAACTAAAGAAAATGTTGATAAATGACATTAATCCACAAAAAATAATCCCCAAAAACCACATTCGAAATGTCCATACTGGAACTGATGGATCGTCATCACTTGGTACTGTTAAACGAACTTGTTCTATAGGGGACTCGTCCTCGTCCTCGTCCTTGTCCTCGTAATCAAATATCTCACAAATTTCTACTTCTTCAATCTCTTTTTCCATGGAGAAATATTATTGGAAAAAATATTTTTTTTATTATTTTTTGTTTGGAATTTGAATGGTTATTATATAGTGTTATGATATGAAGATACTTTTTATATAGACATATAAGAAATCTGTACTTAATTAATGGTTTTCCCAAAATGGTTTTGGTAATGTTTCTTGACGTGAAAATGGGATGAATTCATGGATACATGCAATTTAATCTTATTACTATTAGCAATCCATTGCCAGCTAGATGATTAAGCAAACAAAGTAAAATCATCGTACAGAAATTTATTTATTTACTTGAATCGTTTTCGACATTTTGTTTGTCTTTACTCTTTATCATGACATTTACGGCGTGTGAAACCATTTTTTCTTACCTTTCTTTTAATTTTATTTTGATATAATTTTGGACAAAATAATAGGATAATTATTTTGTTAATTTCTAAATTATGGTAGGTGATTAGACAGGATATGATACAACTTCATATTATCGAGGATGTGACTCTAGATAGAAAAGAGTGAATGTCGCGTATTAGGGTAGAAAGTTAGTAGGGATAGAGTGTTTAGGCTTGTCAAAGTTAATTGTCATATTTGGATTTTCGTAAGTCAATTTAGTTGAGTTTCAAAGTTAAATTGTATCCGATCAACTCAATATTTCATATTTAAAATTTAAATATTCAAAAATTATATGATAAGTATTATAAATGTTAATTATATTTGACTCTCAACAAAATGAATTATGACAACTACTATAAGACAGAGAGAGTGTAGTAATTTTGGAATGTATTTATTGATCTTATATACTCCTTTATGGACATTATTTTGGTTACAGACGTGGCCATAAGATTTCATATTTATCTTTATTAAGTATTACTTTCATTGTTTACGTACCAATTTTCACTCAAAAGGGTTAAGTCTCGTACTACTATTGAAAAGGAATCCAAAATTAAGATCTCTTTGTCATTTTTATAAAATAAATAAACAAAAATAGTCTTTTCAAATTTCTTGGGTGTAAAATGAAAATTATTTATAAAAAGATCATAAAACTTTAAAATATACAAATGGTCTAAAAAAAAAATCAATTATCCGCCTATTGAAGTTGATGATCGCTTTCATATATATCCATTTTGATACAATTCTGGACAAAGATGAAGAAAAAAAAAAAGCAACGTTATAGGATAATGTCAATTGATTTCTAAATTATAGCTGTTGAAGATTCCAGTGTATTATAATTTGGGACAGAGCAAGTATATTAATTTTGTAGTATCACTCTTGTTATATATGTATACATTTTCTCTTCAATTACAAGCTGGACTAATAAATTGTAAATCATTTTTAGTTTGGAGCACATCTAAATATACCAAATGTGTTACCGAAATGATAATCCGCAGTATTAGGATGACCAAGAGTCAACTATGGCCATAAAAGGATGAGTTCACATTGGCATTTATTACTCATCTATCACGTACTCTCTCCGTTCACTTTTACTTGTCATAATTTGACTTGACATACTCATTAAAAAAATAATGGCGAAATGATCTAATAGATCCTTATACTTGTACAAGTTTGTATTATGGACCCTTCTACTTAACCCTTTACCAATTGAACTCTTAAACTCAATCAAAAGAAGATTTTTAAACCCCTCCTACCATGTGTAGTTCACTCTCTCTTAAATAGATGACATGTCAAATCCACGTCATTTAAATAAATAACATGTCATAATTATATTCATTAACTATTTTTTAAAAATTATTAATTAAAAATATTAAATAATAGGTTAAATAATCTTTTAACTCAACATTTTTAATTAAATAAAATAATATTTTAACTCCACACGGTTGATAACCTAAGCGTCACCGTCTTCCTCCTCTTCTCCACTCCTCATTCCCATCGTGAAACAATCGTTGCCACCAGCAAAGAAAGCCGCCTCCACCACCACCACCACCTATACTCTCTTCCTCACCATCTCCATCTCCACCGCACACCCTTACCATTTTCCTTTCCTCATTCCCCGATCTTCACAAAACCAACAGCCCTAAGCCGCCGCACCACCAGCTCCGACCGGCACCTCTTCGTCTACGTGGCCAACTCCTCGCACCCTTACTCGCCTCATCTCCTATCTACAGTCTTCGTTTCTCCGAACCACCAGCGACCCCCTGTGAACTACTACGGACCCCTTCTTCTTCATCTTCTCCGGCGTACCAGGATGCCACCAGCACCCCATCGCCGTCTATGTTCTGCCGAAAAAGGGACCAGCCCCGCTTCTCTCTCTCACTCTACTGTCGGCGAGCACACTCAACAATGAAGAAGACGATTTCTTATTTTTTAATTTTTTTTTCAATTTATTATTTTTTAATTTTATTTTTTTTAAAATTTAAATATGATATCACTCGCTTGTTGAGGCGTGTAGTCACACACTCTTGCAAATTCAGCCATCTTAATGTCACATAAGCTTAGTCAACAGTCAGAGGGATTCAATATATGGTGTTTTACTGAGTTTAAGGGTTCAATTGATAAAATGTTAAGTAGAAGGGTCAATAATACAAACTCGTATAAGTACAGGGGTCCATCAGACCATTTCGCCAAAAATAATTAATGATATAGATATTTGACCAAATTATCTTCTATTAAATGATGTTTTGAAAAATAAGTATTTAATGCTGAGGGTAAAATATTGAAAAAAATTATTGTCTTTTCTTGATATGTGAAAAGAGAAAAGTAAAAATGAAAATCCATTTAGGAATAAGTGACAAGTAAAAGTGAACGGATGGAGTATTTTCTAATTTACTTTTACTATTAGTTTGTTATTTCACAATGTATTTACCAAAACGTCGAATTTATTATATTTAAAAAGTGCTCTAGTAAGAAGGTGTAAGCAATTGGCACTAACGGGCATCATAAAAGATAGAGGCAGACCAAAAAAGTATAGGAGAAAGTAATTAAGCAAGACATACCACAACTTGATAGGTTAGGTGATAGTTCTCATGTTTGTTATGTAATACTCTTCATTTCACGTTATCTTGTTTTGTTTTGTTGTTACTGCTCTCATGTAGTATGTATTCTTATTTGCAAACTCTTTGATACGATGCTTTATTTAAGTCGAAAGTCTATTAAAAATAACTTTTCTCTACATGAAATAAGAAAAATTTGTGTACATTTTAGTATTTTTTTTCAGATTCCACTTGTAAAATTATACTGAATATATTGTAAAGAGTGATATAATAAAATTATTATTTTCTTTTTTGCTTCTTAAAGATATGCCAAATTAATACTCTTTCTGTCCAACAATACTTGTTTACTATTGACTTTGCATGTTTCTTAAGAAACTATAAATATAATGATAATTTTACTATATCACCCTTCAAATATAATAAATACAATGTATTGAAATATGTAATAGAGAAATGACTATAATTAACTATAAAGGTAAATTATGAACTAAGTGTAAAATTATCCATTTATTTCATAAAATAGACAAGTATTGTTGGACATCCTAAAATAATATAGTGGACAACTATTATTGGACGGAGAAAGTATTGAATAAGTAAAAGTGGAAGCTAAGGAATTAGGGATGCGGGACGGGTGTAGAGCGGAGTGGTTTTAGGCCTATGAGGGGCGGGCGAAGGGACATGATTGCGGGTACGGAGTGAATGTGGGACGGATTGAAATAGATTTTTTCCAATTCTTAGTGGGGCGGTGCGGGTGCGGGTTTACAATGTTAATTGTTGATACGATAGCCTCTACTTTACTGTGTAATTGTTGATGCTCTTTATATATATATATATATATATATATATATATATATATATATATATATATTATTTTTTTAAT